>CM026297.1:10577561-10635037 GCA_014851415.1 Cnaphalocrocis medinalis
ATCATTTTGCTCTATCAATTGTAATTTAGCACACCTTTATTTGTTTTTCAGACCTATAATGTTATTGTTTTTCATGGTTCTGTAAACAAAAGGCAAAACGGTATCCCAATATTAAGATTATTTTCGTTCTACCTTTTTTTGTAATAGGTAGCACACGAACAAACCTACTTATTTACGTTACGGAATGCTTACTCATAATATTATTATTTTAAATCAATAAAATGAAACCAACATTTTACGTGTAAACCATATATTTAAAGAACTAAAACAAAATGTTCTTTCTTAACTTATAAGTAGCGATACGTTAATGGTAATATAATACTAGCTTCTGCCCGCGACTTTATGCTATTTAATTAATTATTATTTTTTTAAATACTAAATGTGCTGATAATTTCTAGACAGTGTCCAACCGATATTTGACACGCCTTACAGGTTGTCTGGCGTATTTATTTATTTGTATGGCTACCAGGTCAGTACATGCCGTGCCTGTGCCTGCTGTGCGTGGCGCTGCTGGTGCGCGCGCTGGCGCTGTGGGTGAGCGTGCAGCAGGACGCCGACGATGACCACGCCAAACCCAGCGACAAGCGGAAAACATCCGTGTCCGATGGGTCAGGTAATAAACTGATCTTATCGTAAGGCCCATAAGCCTTTTAAAAGGCATACAACAATTGATTTTCCAATGTGTCTGCTGTTTGGGCGTTACGACGTTAATAGATTTTGATCTTTAGATTATTTATGTAACTACCTTGCACTACTTGTAAGCATTTTTTGTACCGATTATTATGTGCTAAATAAACACTTTCTATTTCTATTTACCTAGTTCATTAATGTTGCATGCTGTGTTTGCTTTTAATTAGTTTACTCATAAGTTTAAAAACCGTTGTTTATTATATTGTAACTATGTATGTATGTGTAAACTTAGCAATCCAAATAAATAAATAAAAGTGCCTATTAGCAGAAAATATTTAAAAAAATATCGTTTATTGTCTCTTAAAAACATATTACGTTGTTCAACCACAGCAAATAGGAAAACAATATAACAACTATACTCTGATTCATAATCATGTAAAGTAAACTGACAGATGAAAATGACAAGTTTGTATGCATTTTGACACTTTGCATGTGTCAATTTACTTTACATGATTATGAATCAGAGTATTAATGTCAACCATTGTGCAACAAAATGAACGATTTATAAATAATTAAGTATATTAGGTCATATTTAAACTAAACTAGGTCCTAGGTCTTGATAATGTATGTAGGTACAGATTATTTAAATTTTTAAGCATTTCTTAAGAGTTTAGTTTATTTTGTGAAATAAATGAGAGTTTTCGCAAATGCAAAGTCCCATAGATGGCGTTACGTTGTCGTCAGGGCCAACTTTGACGACATTGGTCGTTTTGTACGTCGTGTAACTTCGTAATTATGACAAGATACGTCAAAATGGAACCAATCCACTAGTTGTTGGACCTGATGTCAACGTAACGCCATCTTCGGACTTTGAATGAATAAATATTGATGAAATAAATAAAAATCTCTTTCGCAGGAGACCAGATAACAGAAGAAGAAAGCACAACTCCAAAGAAAGAGACAAAAGACTCCACTCTACGCAAAAGGAAAACTTCCGATAAAGAAGTATTAAGCGAAAAGGCGTCGCCTAAGAGAGAGAGTATAGAAAAGAAGAGGAGAGGGAGCAAGACGGAAGATTCGAGCATGAGTATAGTGAATATTGGGGCAAATTATTTGCTAGTGCATCTATTGGGTTATGGCGTTATGAACTCGCCTACACTTCTTGCACATATTGGTAAGTATATATACACGGTGTTTCTGAGAACATTTACCCATGGGCGTACCCAGGTTCTGGGCCAGAGGGGGGTAAATCAGACTTTTTATAAGCTAGTTGCTTATAAAGACTGGTGTTGTAGGTGTCTATCGCTTACCATCAGGTCCTCCGTCTGCTCGTCTGCCACCTAACTCATAAAAAGTTATTTTTTCATATTGTTTGTGATCACCAGTCCCATTAGGCAAGCGTGGTTATTAAGCCTAATCCCATCATAGTAGCGATTACTTGATTTCTATGTTGGAGGTCTTTGCCCTGCAGTGGGACAGTGACATATACTACTTGTTGTTGTTTACTTCGATGGTGCAGTGGCTAAGGTGTTCACGCGCGAAAGGTCCCGGGTTCAATTCCCGGTCAAGTCAATTTAGGAATTTACATTTTCTAAGTTTTCTTGGGTCTGGGTGTTCTGGGTTGACGCACTGAGTTAATTTTCGTCACCTGGTACTCATAGTACAGGGGTTGCCCTAGTTTGAGACCAGGTTGATTGATGTGATTGTCTGGCGCATTTACTTATTTTTACTTATAGGCTTAAGATGAAAATTTGCTTTTTTTTTTAATTCCAGGCTCAAAATACTACGAGCTACCTTCCGAAGCAGGCGTATTCTACGGCCTCATCATAACCTCTGCCACTCTTTGCGTCCTCACGCCCTACCTCCCGCGGCTGCTAGCGCCAGTCGGCTCCCGCGCGCAGATGTCGTTAGTGCACATCCTGGCGCTAGTGGAGCTGGCGACGGCGTGTCTGGCGGTGGGCATGCACAACCTGTCGCTGGGGCTGTGTGTGGCGGCGTTGTATACGCCGCTGGCTCTCGCTGTGGGTGTTGTTACTGATGAGAAGAGGAGGTGGGGGTGAGTCAATTTACTTTTTTTTTATCATACAGGGTTTTTTATGATATAGGTGGCAGACGAGCCGACGGATCACCTGATGGTAAGCTATTAACGCAGACACCTGAAACACCAGTGGTGTCACAAGTTTGCTGCCTACCTTTTAACTCTGGTACCCTCACTCACGCAGCGAAACACAGCGCACTGCTTCACGCCGGTTTTCTGTGAAGACGTGGTGTTACCCGGTCGAGCCGGCCCACTCATGCCGAAGAGTGTCATCATCATCATCATTTCAGCCATAAACGTCCACTGCTGGACATATGCCTCCCCCAAAGCTCTCCACACAGGTCGGTTCTGTGCCACCCGCATCCAAGGAACTCCCGCGACCTTCACTAGATCGTCGGTCCGGTCGGTCGGTCGGTCGGTTGGTCGGTCGGTTGGTCGGTCGGTCCTTCGGTCGGTCCTTCGGTCGGTTGGTCGGTCGGTCGGTGGAATAGGATGGGAGAAGCCTAAATCAATGAAGTTACGTACAAAACGACCAAGGCGTCAAAGTTGGACCTGACGTCAACGTAACGCCATCTATCGGATTTTGCATTTACAAAAATCCTCATAATTTCGTTCATCTTTTCAGCGCGATCTCCCTCTTCCTCAAGCGTGCCCTCTGCATCCTCCTGCAGCCGCTGTGCATCCTGTGCGTGTGCATGCTGGCTTACGGCTGCTACCTGTTCCCAGACGAGAGCTTCCTGCAGATGGCTGACAGGAGCAAGGATGCGGCCATGCAGGCGGTTATGTTCGCCATCGTCGATTCTATGGTGAGTGTACAGACTAGCGATGAGTTGCTCGCGAGAGCTGTTAAAAAGTAAAAAAAACTAAAACCCAACTACGACAAAAAACAACGCTGAAAAAGTATAAAACAAGCCTTCGTTGTCAATTTACAATATTGTCATACAATACTATTCTGAAGTATGCAATTTCACTATGTAGAGATAAATTTTTATGTTTGGGAAATCCGCAGTCACACGTTTTCAAAGTGCTACGGTAGGTAGGTAGGTAGATATGAACGTGTGACTACGCCTTTCCAAACATGAAAATGTATCTCTACATAGTGAATATTGCATACTTCTAGCTCAACTTATATCTAGCTCATTCTCGTTCATTCCATATCAGTAGGTGAACATTTAGCTCAGTGTTTCATCGAAGTCGACGGCTCAACTGCTAAAATTTACTATGTTAGTTTAAAAAAATCATTAGGTACTTGATGATTTTTTAAACAAAACAAGTCAAGCCGTTATTAAAATTTCAAAAACTGAGTTAATTTTTAATGCGCCAATAAAGCCAGTAAATTATGTCAGGGTATGGTAACCATATCCTAAGTAATATTATATGTAAATGCGAAAGTAACTATGTCTGTCTGTTACTCTTTCATGTTTCACGCCAAAACTACTGAACAGACTTGAATGAAAGAACTACGGCGGGATAAGACTTAACAATTACCCTTGATGAAAAAAATATGACAATATAGCTGATTAAAAGGACATTTATATCAAAATATTTTTATAATATGATAAAGCGGGAGTATCTCATAAAATCAGTTCAAACCACGCTTTAATCTTACTGTTTGTTGGCGACTGGCTGTCAACCTGTGCAACCATGGTGCAACCTAATTTTTTATCTATGCTTTTTCGAGGTGTCAAATGGTTGTCGTCTGACTATTATCAAATTGTTTTTATTTACCTATTTTCACGTAATTACTTTTTTTGTGGTTTTTGTTCTCGTTTACAGGTGTAGTCTCTCATATTAATCGCCATTTACCACGTCATTCATTACCTACACTTAGAACATTTATTTTTTGTTAAAAAGAACTACTTTGTCAAGTTAATTCGTAGAATCTTCTATCTTCTATACATATAATAAAAATGTAAAAAAGCTGTGTCTGTACATTGAACATATTTATCTCAAAATAACTTAGGACGACTAAAAAACAGTAACAGAACATGAATCAATGATTTTAAAATTTTTGTCTGTCTGTTTGTCTGTTTGTCTGTTTATCTGTTTGTCTGTTTGTCTGTTTGTTCGCGCTAATCTCGGAAACTACTGAACCAATTCGAATGAAACTTTTTTTATTGTATAGCTGTAATATCAGGGCAACTTATAGGATATATTACATTTTGAAGACCAGGCTCCTTGATGTAGAACCACAATAGCCCAGCTAAACTATAAGAGGTAGGTCAATGGCACCTTAACAAAAGTTGTTCAGATTGATGAGCAGTTTATGATGCCATGAAAAAAAAATCAAAGATCATGGAACATCTGGTTTGGACCTCTAAGAGCCCAGCTACACTATAACAAATATGGAATGAAATGGAATGGAAAATTGTCAAATGTGATGAGCATTTCTGGATGAGATCCTATAAGGAAGGATATTCCGAACTTAAACCCCTAATGGAGCGAAAAGGGGGTTCAAAGTTTGTTCATGGGACTAGGTGATTCCTTGGCCCAATTTACTCCAACTTTTGCATACACATTCTTTGACAGAATTGATGGATAAAATATAAGATTCAAACTTTAATAGAATACTTACATCCCCTAATGGAATAAAAAATAATTTGGGGGGTTCATTAGAAGTTGATATTTTAAATATTAAATGGGTTTGCACTTGACCTCATCTCACCTGATGGAGAGTAACAATGAGGTCTAAGATGTAGCGTGCTTTTCCAGAAGAAGCCTATTCACTCTCGACTTAAAGACACCCAAATTGTAGCTCTCTGGAAACACAAAAGCTGGCAAGTTGTTCCATTCCTTAGCATTTCGTATAAAATATTAATGAGCCGCCTTAAAAATCTATTAACCTATAAACGAACATTTATAATAAATAATATTTTTGTTAAATTCTATTTAAATAATCATCTTTAAGTCAAGAGTCATAAAGTTCACGCAAACGAAGTTGCGGGCGGCCACTAGTTCGAAATATATTTTTTTGGTGAATCAAAATACTTTTTTGATGAAACGAAATACGTTTCGTTTCATCAAAAAAGTATTTTGATTTAATTTGATGAAACGAAACGTAGCGCGTTTGACGCTAGATAAAGACAGTGACAGCTAATCAAATAACGGTTTAAGTCATTTCTTAGGGACGTAGATAGGTATTTATTCTATTCTAACCTGTTTGGTTTGGCCTTTAATAAAAGTACTAATTGTGCTTGAATCTATTTATTTTAACACTAAGTAACTGTATATATAATAACACTGAGTAACAAAATAATTATCTCCAATCTAAGCCGCTAGTCTGAAAAGAAGCCATGAAAGAAGCAATACGAATGAAACTAGCGCCGCCAACCACAGACTATCCTAGACCTACTGTCAAAGGATGGTATTCTCGTTATTTACATTTTAAGGAATGGTATTCTTGTAAATATACAACATAACCTCTAAACAAAACATCGGTAATAATAAGAAATTCCCGCTTTTACAAGAAAACAGTGATGCTGTTTTAGATTATTTACTTAATGAGCAATCCATTGATACCTAGGTCGTTAAGGGTAGCGGAGATTTTAGTTCAAGTCACCACTTCTATGAAAACCGCCGACGTTCTTTGGTATACAGATGATCTAGAACCTGAGAAAGAACATAAGCGAAATTTATTGCGAAAAAGGGGTTTTGAGGGGTTAAAAGGGGGGTGAAAATGATTAAATAATTAAAAATGCTACCCAAAGACACTATTCCTCATCATCAGCAACCCACGCTCGTCCACTGCTGGACATAGGTGCACGATGCACGCCACCGCTCCAGATTTTCGGCCACTCTCATCCAGCTCACTCCAGCCAGCCTTCGAATGTCGTCATCCCATCTTGTAGCAGGGCGTCCAACACTACGTTTACCGAGTCGCGGTCTCCACTCAAGGACTTTATTGCTCCACTATTCCTACCATAGACTAAATTACCATTTCTTTTCACAGATCTATGGCAACTGGCTGTTTAATGTGGCGACGGCCGTGCTGTTCCCGCTGTGGATCATATTCTGGCAGATACTCACCAATAGGGTGCCAGAGTAGGACATTCCAAAGTAGACAGGTTATTTTTATTAATAAATTAATGTGATTGAGATACCAAACAATTATTTTTAATTTATTATTACATTTTGTAGTAATCTACCCCGCTCAATGTTATTTTTAAGCCAAATCAGTCTTGTCGTATCATATGGCATATGGTAACCAGTAGCCTTACCACGAGTTTGAAATACTATCCTCGCTATCGAAAACTATCGCTTTGTCTCTTTCATTGTGATGCATTTGAAAGAGACAGAGCAATAGTTTACGTTATGTCAGTTTTAGATGTCAACTCATGGTAGCGCTACAGATGGCAGCACTGTCTATTGACTGAAATGATTAAGTTTAAATTAATGGCACAAGTTGGCAGCACCGCACCGTCTAAGTGCCAGTAACTATAGGTGGCAGCACTTTGTATTGACTGACATGATTAAGTTCAAATTGATGGCACCAGTTGGCACCGTCTATGTACGTAATAAAAGAAAACATTACGAATATATTCATATTGTTATATTTACTTAAAAAACTAATAACATTTATATACAAAAATAACTACCCTATCATATTCGAATATTTTACATTTGTATCCACATACCTACATAATTTTAATAACTAAATCAGAATTTACCAACCTGTGAAGAACTAACGCCCGTTTGGTCTAGTAGTTCGAGAACTGGGCCGTAATATTGGGGTCCCGGGTTCGATTCCCAGGTCGAGCAATAGTAGCACAAAATAATTACACACAGAAGGTAGACTCAGCCTGATTTTTAATTTAGAAGAGTTCGTTGACATATGCTAGGGTTGTTGCCCGGCATGAGTACATAAGCGCGCGGCCTCTACCACAGACCTCGACAGTTCGACAAACTTATGTGATAGGCTAGGATTAATGTGGTCGAAAAGGCGGATTTCCCCGTTAGTGCGCATGCGTGAGTACCTGACACGTTTTTAGCTCTTAGTGGGCAGCCTACTTTCTGTGTGTAATTATTTTGTGATAGTAGTTTCAATTCAGAGGCGGTCAACCTTAAAAGGCTCATTAGAGATTATTTAATAATGTATCTCATTCCACGTTCGTCTTTTGGATGTAAACCTCTTCTGTAGAACATCGACTGGCACTCCCTTAGTCTCAGGCAGACACAGTATAGTGTAGACAGCAGTGAGGAAGCAGACGGAACTGAACACGTAGAACACTGGGCCCAGGCCAATGGCGTTGACTAACGGGTTGAAGATCAGTAGAATCAAGAAGTTGGCGAGCCACGTCCATTCTACCACCACCATGTTGACTATGCTCTTCACCTGGGAAATATTAATTTAAAGATAAAGATAAATCTGTATAAATTGTGTATAAAATTTCTTGGGTCTGGGTGTTCTGGGTTGACGCCCTCAGTAAATTATCGTCACCTGGTACTCATAGACCTAGATTGGTTTGGTTGATTGGTGGGATTGTCTGGCATCCTAACTAATATTATAAATGCGAAAGTAACTCTGTCTGTCTGTCTGTTACTCTTTCACGCCAAAACTACTGAACGGATTTAAATGAAATTTGGTATACAGATGATCTGGACCCTGAGAAAGAACATAGGCTACTTTTTAGTGCGAAAAGGGGGTTGTAAGGGGTTAAAAGAGGGGAAAAAGTTACTTTACCACGCGGGTGAAGTCGCGGGCAGCCGTTAGTTGTGTATAAATTTTCTTGGGTCTGGGTGTTCTGGGTTGACGCCCTCAGTAAATTATCGTCACCTGGTACTCATAGACCTAGTTTAAGATCAGGTTAATTGGTGTGATTGTCTGGCATTTAAAATGAATAATTGCTGTTCGTGGCATGGGAGAGCCACGCTTAGGCATGAATGGGACGGCTCGATTGGAGTAATACCACGTCCTCATAGAAAACCGGCGTGAAGCAGTGCATGCGTTGTGTTTAGCTGCATGAGTGAGGGTATCGGAGGCCCAATCAAGGGGCCCAAGGGGCCTAACATGCGCACCGCGACATAATTTTGTCGACACTCGTTCACGAGAGCGCATCCTTCTATCCCGCTCATCGCTCAGTCAGGTGAGCGAGAAGCAACTTGCGCCGACACAATACGAGTGTCGACAAAATTATCTCGTGGCGCGCATGTTAACCCGGCAGGTGTCCATAGGCGGCGGTAATCGCTTACCATCAGGTGATCCATCGGTTCGTCTGCCTCGTATAAAAAAATGCTACTCACCTCTGGCAAGAAGACCTCAGATATGAGGACATAAGGAACCGTCCCAGCGCCCAGGGTGTAGCAGATGCAGAAGGCGTATATGAACACAGCGGTCAGCCAGTTCGGTCCCCAGTTCAGCTGGATCTGGGTGCCGAGGAGCACGCTGCAGATGCCAGAACTGATGGACCCATAAATGAGGAGAGGCTGAAAGGAAAAATAATATTATCCATACTAATATTATTAATGCGAAAGTAACTCTGTCTGTCTGTCTGTATGTCTGTTACTCTTTCACGCCAAAACTACTCAACGGATTTGAATGAAATTTGGTATACAGATAGTCTAGACCCTGAGAAACGACATAGGCTACTTTTTATTGCGAAAAGGGGGTTGTAAGGGGTTAAAAGGGGGGGTAAAAAGTTACTTTTCCACGCGGACGAAGTCGCGGGCGGCCGCTAGTCTTCTATACTTTTTATAAAGAGATATAAACTCTATTGTAATCGAAAAACCTTATGTACAAACTGAAATTTCGAAACACTAACGCGATGGAATCGTTGGCCATCGCCATCTGTAGATAGACAGTGGAACTAAGTACTGTCCCGAAACGAAGTAAGGGCGGGCCGCTAGTTATTATCAAAAGCACTTCTTGACTTTAAAATCTGCGCCAGTGGTACAATAAGACCACGCGTTCTCCGTTTAGAGCAGCTGTGTCAAGGGTTCAAGTCGCCATTATGATCGCCAACCTTCGTTAGAAGATGGCACTCAAAGAAGAATATTTTAAAAACCCGTCGTGTCCCACTGCTGGGCAAAGGCTTCCCTTTCTCCACATTTCACGATTTTGGCCAACATGGTCCAGTTGGGGCTATAGGTAAAACTTGAGCTCATCCCGCCATCAAGTCAATTCATCATCATCATCATCATTTCAGCCAATAGACGTCCATTGCTGGATATAGGCCTCCCCCAAAGTTCACACAGATTGGTCCTGTGCCAATCGCACTCAAGGGACTCCTGCACGCGGCCGCCACTCAAGGACCTTTCCACTCCAACGGCCGTCTGTTCTCCTCGCAATGTGCCCTGCCAATTGCATGAAGTCAATTCATCATCATCATCAGCAACCCACGTTCGTCCACTGCTGGACATAGGTCTCCCCTAATGCACGCCACCGCTCCCGATTTTCGGCCGCTCTCATCCAGCCCACTCCAGCCAGCCTTCGAATGTCGTCATCCCATCTTGTAGCAGGGCGTCCAACACTACGTTTGCATGAAGTCAATTAGAACATTTTAAATTATTTTTTCCTCCCTTGGGCACTGCTCTTTACAGACGATAAACCATGATCTAGTCTAGTTAGTCTCTCACCTTCCTCCCAGCAGCATCAGTCAAGTACGCAGCCAGGAAGCCGACAGCGACCATGATGATGGCCAGCACGATGCTGCACATGGTGGAGGAGAGCGACGGCACCGCCTCCGAGAACAGCGGCTCCGCGTACACCTGGATCACGGGCAGGCCTTGGAAGATGGAGGCCGTCATCAGGATCACGGTGACAACGAAGGCTTTGCGCGTTGAGCGGGACTTTTCTGGAAGATTAGGATTTTTTAACTAAAGTAAAGTATCAGCCTATACACCGTGAAATTTAAGTGGTTGTTTTCACGAAGACAACTTTGTAGGTATCATGAAAAAAGTCATTTTAGCAAGTTGGATCAATAAAATAAGCGAAAAAAAAATTGCTGTTCCATAGTTTAATTTTTTATTATTATTTTAGCTATATATAGCTACAAAGAAGTCTTTAGTTAGATATTTTTTATTGCACAGAAATAGAATACATGCGTGAAACAACAGCAATATACAATACATTATGGCGGTCTTATCGCTTGTGTTTGGTGATCACAAATCCGAGCTATGTTCGAAAAATTCGAAACATACTTTTGCTCGACCCAGGTGGCTTATAACGAAGACGTCCCGTAACGAATGAGAATATACCTGTCACATTCAAACAAAAGCGCGCACAGCGTGTGTGAAAGAGAGGGGAGCTCCGATTCGGTCGTAACGCTGACTTCAAATTAGACCCTCAGGAATTGAACCCGGGACCCCGAGATCACGGCCCGGTACTTACGAGTAAACCACTAGACCAACGGGACGTTAGTATGAGTACTTAGGTACTTCTAACAACAGGTCCACTTATCGGTATCTTCCGCACTAGCCGAGAACGCTCTTAAGTACCTTAATTAAGACTGGAAATAATAAAACATGGACTTACTCAGAAATTGGAAGAACGATAGTTTCTCTCTTTCTTCCTTCTTATCTTTGAGGTCTGGTTGCAATTTTTCTTCTTCAGGAGTAGCTGTAGAGCAACACGAAATTTAATTTTAGTCATCGTTTTTAATTTAGTATGACACGATGAGTGGTAAATACACACACCGGCACAATTAGGGGAACGCAAAAAAAAGGTCGATTTTTTCAAATATTTGCTAGTATTTTGATAATTGGTTTTTGTTTAAGTAATATTACCTTCAAAACAGATTGTTTTAAGTGCACCCTTCTTTTTATTTTAAGTGTTTTGACAAGAATAATGGTTGTTTAAGAATTTGCTGATTTAACGTTTTTTCTTTATTCTGATAAGAACTTTAGTGGATGTTGTGTATGGGAACTGTGGGTCAATTTACTGTTTACATTTGATAGTGCACATTGTTCTGAATCAAAATGAGTGATTTACCAGCAACTTCTGTGGCTAGGGCTGTAACAATGATCGAGGAAGGACATACCTATCGCTTAGTAAGTCGCGCATTGGGTGTATCGACATCGGTGATTCATGGCATCGTCCGATGTTATAGGGAGACTGGATCGTACGTGCGCAGACGAGAACAGGGCAAAAACCGGGCAACTAGCGCCTTAGATGACCGTTTCATGGTCATGCAAACATTACGAAATCGTCGTCAAACAGCAATTCAGACCCGAAATCTTTTAGAAGAAGTCCGTAATGTCAATGTAAGTGAAAGGATAGTAAGAAGACGTTTGAATGAAGTTGGCTTGAAGTCTTACATACCAGCAAAGGCCCCAAAACTCGAGGTAGCACATTGTGTAGCACGATTAGCGTTCGCCCAAAAGCATCGAAATTGGACAAATGAGTGGATCCATGATTTGTTTAGTGACGAGAGCCGTTTCTGCATAAATTTCATCGATGGGAGGGAAACAATGAAAAGACATCGAGGGAAACGTTATCACCAAGCTAATTTCACTGGAACTGTAGGATATGGTGGAGGGTCAGTTATGGTATGGGGTGGCATAAGTTTGGGAGCTCGCACAGAGCTAGTGATCATCGATAATGGATCGCTCACTGCACAAAGGGATGTAACTGAGATCTAAGAACCCCATATCATGCTTTTTGCCCCATTCATAGGCGAAAATTTTATTTTCATGCACGATAACGCACGCCCCCATACTGCGCGCATAGTGAGTAGCTACCTTAATGAGGTAGGTATCACGCAAATGAACTGGCCAGCGCAATCACATGATACGAATCCGATAGAACATCTCTGGGACTACCTGGGAAGAAGGGTTCGACAAAGAAATCCAGCCCCTAATGACATCAAAGAGCTTAAATTAGCGTTGCTGGAAGAGTGGAACAACTTACCCCAAGAACACATCGACAACGTAATCCAAAGCATGGGAGGGAAATCGCATACTCTGATTAGAGCTCGTGGTGGCAATATGCGGTATTTATTTTTTTTTTGTTTATTGTTTTTTTGTGAAATTTCACACATTTTAATTTTAAGGGAAAAAAGTAAATTTGCCATTTTTTGAGATTTTGGTTCCATTCTTCAAAAATAAATATTGTATAAGTTACTTTAGAATTTATTTTAGTTCGTTTGAGTGCAATGAATTATTATTTTATTAAAAAAAATATATACAATCTCAATTTCTTTAAAAATCAACCTTTTTTTTGTGTTCCCCTAATTGTGCCGGTGTGTGTATTTATCAGTGGGTCGGTGGCTTATAGTATTGCGCGTAAAAAATCTTAGTAATAAAAGCGTTGCAAAATATAACTTTGGGAAACCCTATCTCTGTCTTTTATGTAATTTAATCTGAAGATAAATTCTCAGAAATGCTGTTTGTTTTCTGTCTTATCTTGCTTAGATTGGGATTCGTAAGTATTTAAAATTTTACCTATCCTTATTAGTGGGAACTGAGTCAGTTTAGGGTTCAGCGTTTGCGCAAGAAAAACGTCATATTTCTGATCTAATCGACATATTTTTATAGTGGCTCAGTATATTGGCTGAACTTAGCCTGATGATAAGCAAGAGGAGAGTCCACGTTGCAGTTACAACGGACGCGACGGCACGGCATCACATCCGTTGGCACTGCCGTACTGGCCCGGTGAGCAAGACGCGAGTGGCATTCATATTGATGAGCTTCCATATTCTACACCATTATCTACATTTAAGTCGTTTTAATTCTGAAGCCCTCATAAAAGGTAACACGAATAAAGCCCCTTAAGCATTAGATCATCTAAATAAGCAAAATAAAAATCAGCTGTTCCATACATTATTGCTTGGTGAATATATTTTTTTGAATGAAACAGCTGATTTTTATTTTGCTTATTTTGATGATCAAACATTCTAAAAGGGCGACAACAACGGAGTACCAAATCAGTCAAAGAAGGGGTCACAGCCTGCGAGGTGCTGGAACAACGCTCCTCCGCCATCGTAGTCGATTTATCGAGTCCCTGGGACCGCTCCGGGTGCCGTGAGACACCGCTGCCTACGTCCAGCAGTGCACTAGATTGGCTGATTAATTAATTGACTCACCATCATCTAAGTCTGGATTGAGAGCCCTTCTTATGTTTTCTATTTCAGTTAACACTTCTTTCGAGTCAACGGTGGTTTGTCTGAAGAAGGCTATCACTTTGGCTGCTTCCTGGAATCAGAAAATGCATCAAGTTGTAATAACGGACGTCTAAAAGATCTGACGGAATTCCCAAGTTTATTAAGCAACTAGCGGCCGCCCGCGAGTTCGTCCGCGTGGAAAAGTAACTTTTTACCCCCCCCGTTCAACCCCTTACAACCCCCTTTTCGCAATAAAAAGTAGCCTATGTTCTTTCTCAGGGTCTAGATCATCTGTATACCAAATTTCATTTAAATCCGTTGAGTAGTTTTGGCGTGAAAGAGTAACAGACAGACAGACTTTATTATATTAGTATGGATGGGATTACAACGCCCTATGACGTCATACAATTCAAACAAAAGTCTTAGTTAGCTGAGTGGGTAACAGTATTCATATGCCCAGGAATATAGTTTCACTAGATTCATTAATATTTTGGTCACGGACGTATATATAGATTTGACAAGGGGGGTGTCCCACAATGAAAAACAATTACTAATCACCCCCCCCCCCCCCCCCCCCCCCGTGCTCGGGTTTAACAATTTCCCTAATTGTAATAATATTTTGTAATGCGGCTCTCCCGAAGTACACTTCAAGGACATTATTACAACCCCCCCCTCTTATATACGTCCATGATTTTGGTTTCACTTACCTTTTCTTCACCCTTGCTCATCAGGTGCAAAGGCGACTCCTTCAAGAAGAACAGGCCTATCAGCCCTATAACAGCCATTTTTAGGTTTGTGTAAACCATGGTCCAGTACTCCATGGTACCGCCCATGGTGTAGGAGACCAGCATGCCTACACCGTAGAATACCATGATGGCTGAGACCATGGTTCCTGTAATTGGAAATTAGATAGAGTTAACAGACATTTCTGGCTTAACATCATTATAAGCTACATTTTACTGCAGGAAAAATATCTCTAGCCCATAGGAAAACTTTTGTTATCCCATAAGAAATGTCTTTAGTAAAACAAATTGTCTACAGGAAATGTCTGCGGGAAAATATCTTAAGTTTAGGTACAAGAAATGTCTTTAGGCTCTATAGTCTGGAGGCTATCGAGACTGGAGACATTTCTACCTAAAGACCTAAAGGTCTACAGATATTTTGACTGTGGAAGACCCACGCTTCGGTTGGCTTGATCGGAGTAAAACACTTTTAAGAGAACTTTTGGATCTCTACTAGTGTTGCCGGTGTCTATGGGCGGCGGCTTACCATCAGGTGATCCTATTGCTCGTCTCCCTCCTATCACATAAAAGGAAAAGAGAAAAAAACGTTATACTTAAAATTACCTCTGACAGATTCCTGGCAGATCTCGCCGATGTAGACTGAGTTTATAATGAAGATGGCGCTACTGAGACCCGAGATAAAGATGGCGGTGAGTACCACCTCTACGCGGTTACTAAAGGCTATGAGGCCCCAGCCGATCTGTAAAAGTTAAAGTAGGGAATGATAGCCAATCTTTTTACAAGCTGTGCTGTGTTTCGCCGAGTGAGTGAGGGTACCGGAGGCCCATCGGGGGGGAAGGGGATAAAGGTGGTGTTGCATGTGCCCATGGACGGCGGCAATTGCTTACCATCAGGTGATCCGCCTGCTCGTCTGCTACCTATCACATAAAAAAAAAGTTTTTTTTTGTTGACGCTTGGGAAAATGCCGCTGACCCGAAGTGTCTAGATGTTTAAGTACCAGGCCGTAATCTCGGGGTCCTGGGTTCGATTCCTGGTTCGAGCAAATGTACTCATGTTTCGAATATTTCGAACATAGCTCGGGCTTAAGCACCAATCCGCATTATAGTCTAAGATCCGTAGAACATCGACCTTCACCGGGCTGATAATCGAATGAAATATCCTTTATGACAAATTTTATATACTAGAAAATATATTAAAAATAGGTTTGCTAAAAAAATCCTGGACAGACTATTTTTAATTAATTTTTTAAAATAATATTTAACTAAATTTAATATTTAATAAAATTTTCATTCTTACTTAAAGTATAAACGTATAGAATGTGCCGCCAATTTTTTTATTATCATTTCAAGTGAAGGTAAACTGCCATCGACATACCTGTTTATACCTGACAACCGAGTTCTCTGTCCAGGTAAATAATAGACAACCCAATGGCGGCACATTCTATACGTTTTATACTTAAGTAAGAATGAAAATTTTCTATTATCTTAATGTTGCAAATTTAGTTAAATATTTTATTTTTAAAAAATTAATTAAAAATAGTCTGTCCAGGATTTTTTTAGCAAACCTATTTTTAATATATTTTCTAGTATATAAAATTTGTCATAAAGGATATTTCATTCGATTATCAGCCCGGTGAAGGTCGATGTTCTACGGATCTTCTACTATTAGGCAAGCGTGGTGATTAAGTCTAATCCCATCATAGTAGTGATAAATTGATTTCTATGATAGAGGCCTTTGCCCTGCAGTGGGACAGTATGTAGGCTGATACTTTAGGTACTTTTACAATTTATTAGCTACAGGTTCCGTCGCTCCCATACTGTGGCGCCATTTCATCTGATCTCAAACGCAAATAAACCATACACGGGGCTTATCGTGGCAAATAAACACGGTTTTACATCGTCATTTAATTTACTCCACGTGACAGAGAAAACCAACATAACGTGAATTATTAGGCACCTATTTTGTTACAAAATTGTCACTAAGTATTTTGGCAAATTTGGAGTAATTTAGGAGAGAATACAGTCAAAATTTACAATTTTGGGAAATATCCTTGTCTATCCTATTTATAATAGATGACCTGCCCTCACTTCTGTTAGCGCTGGACTGTAGGTCGCTGGGTGCCGATAAAAGCACCTTATATTGGCAAAACATTATTAAGTTTAAATAGATGTTGTCGTAAAGCACTATAACAAAACAATAATCTATCAAAATAGTAAAAAACATAAACAATATAAAAAGGAGGCTGTTCCAGCCGACGATCCTCAACAACTTCGTTTCGGGACATCCATTAAACTGTAGGTATACCAATTAAATAGATGGCGCTGGGTGTCGATTACATCGCGCAAGCTTTTCACTTTATCGGTATAGCTACCTATAAGCCTTGTCGCTCTATACAGAGTTTACCTCTTTATAATTAATATATATATAAATAGGTTGAATGATAAACATAAACTTCGCGTTAATTCCCGTTATAATACCTACTTTATAAGTAAGTATTTTGACGACTCATTTAGCGTAGTGGTTTTTTAAGTAATAGGTGGACAAGCAGACGAAAATCCGACTTATAATGCAACGCGAAACTCTAAAAACTAGTCAAAATACTTACCACACACATCAAGTTAGATATGATCGTGCATTTCTTCCTCCCCAATCTATCCAGGAACAGCCCTCCCAGGGGGGTGCTGACCATCGCCCCAACAGACGAGAGGCTGCCGAGGAGGGCCACCTCTCCCTCCGTCATGGTCCGGTCCAGGGTCGTGTTGGCTGAGGTGAAGATGCCCAGGGTCGAGGATGGCCAGGTGAAGATGATGCCCATGGTTAGGCAGAGGTAGCATACTGGAAATGTCGAATTAGGATAATAAATAAAAAATAAAAATAAATTGAGACAACATCACATACATTGTCCTGGTCCCAAACTAAGGTTTTCCCTTGTACTATGGAAACCAGAAACAACGAAGGAACTACAAACACCCAGACCCAACACAAATATCTGTTTCATCAACAAACATTTGTGTTGGTGCGGGAATCGAACCCGCGACCCTTGCGTCTCAACCGGCTTTCAAACCATTGCGCCAAATGGGTCGTCGTCGGTAATAAATGCCATCACATGTGTTTCCTCTGTCTGTCGGCCTCGATGGCGCGGTGGCTAAGGTGTTCGCCCGAAGCGCGAAAGATCCCGGGTTCGATTCCCGGTCAAGTCAATTTGGGAAATTACATTTTCTAAATTTTCTTGGGTCTGGGTGTTCTGGGTTGACGCCCCCAGATAATGATCGTCATCTGGTACTCATAGTCCAGAGGTTGCCCTAGTTTGAGAGCAGGTTGATAGGTGTGATTGTCTGGCGCATTTATTTATATTACATGAACAAAGTGAATTACTTACATATAATCGTAGTCAAAACTTGATAGAAGACACCCATTTTGAAAAAAAAAACACTTTCCAAAACTTCGATATTTGTATCTAAGTAAGTAAATAACGACACTTCCAAAGAAGAGCTATTAGCTCTTTAAAAAAAAACGTTTTTATTTAAACTAGGTTAAAAAACCTATGTCATTCCGATGTTTCTACTACGAGCTCTGTTACTCGTATGATAAAAGACTGATATATTCTTCATTTAATTATCAAGATTATCTCCATAAAGCAATTGAGGAAAGTAAAAAGGTACTTGCTAATTAAATAGTAAAGAGAGAACGGATTTATCAAAGCCTTCTAGTAAACATTTGTGTAGTTTGTACGACATTTATAGGGATCTCTTCTCTTGTTAGTTAATTTTAAAACCACAGTTAGAGTCGAACATAATCATTATTTTAGCCAATAGATGTCCACTGCTGGCCTCTCACGCCCATATATGCCTGCAACACAAGTGCGCTGACAACCTTTAAGCCTCTTTCCCCTCAATTGGGCCATCGTTTACTTACCCTCACTCACTCGACAAAATACACCGCAGGCGCTCACGACTCACGCCGGTCGTCTTTGAGTCCGTGGTATCACTAAGGTTCAAAACGTACCCAACCTTAATCAAAGTAGATAGTAAAGAACCATTGTGTATTGTAAGATTCACACTTGTCACTTGAATATTTTTATAATTTGAGAAAACCCTAATCTCTATAAGATTGGTTAAATCAAAGCGCAGTCTGTGAAAACCTGAATTTCTTTGTCTGTATTTATTTATTTTTAAATTATGCTGTTACATTAATTGTAAATTATAATTACAGTGCGTCCAATAAAACGTTGTTAATTAGACAACGTAGTTTAGTACATACAGTCAGCATCAAATATAAAGTTACATCCATCATCATCTCCCTGCCCTGTTCCCAGGTTATCTGGGGTCGGCGCAGTATGTTTTCTTCTTCCATTCGTCCCTGTCATTCGTCATCGTATCATCCACCCCCTTTTCTTTCATGTCATTCTTCACACAATCCATCCATCTCTTTTTCGGCCGTCCTCTGTTCCTCCACCCATTTACATTCATATTCATCACTCTTTTGGTAACATGTTCCTCCCCTCTTCTCCTTACATGGCCGTACCAGGAGAGACGATATAAAGTTACATCCAAGGTGATCAAATTCTTAGTGATATTTACGATATACTATGCAATAATATCAACACAACAAATGTAAAGCATTCACAGTGATCAAAAATATAGGAACAACTGTTATCGTTACAATGTTTCTTTGCGATGCAATGGTTTGAATGTGCCAAATCAATTTTATTGTTCTCTGTTAAACTTTGGCAAATCGTATATCGTGAATATCACCAAGTATTTGGACATCTTGGATGTAACTTTGTATAGGGTGTGTCGGTAAATACCTATTTACAATTTTAAGTACATCCTTTTAGCCACGTGTTCTACCATGTATCCATACTAATATTATAAATGCGAAAGTAACTCTGTCTGTCTGTCTGTCTGTTACTCTTTCACGCCAAAATACTGAACGGATTTAAATGAAATTTGGTATACAGATGGTCTAGACCCTGAGAAAGGACATAGACTACTTTTATTACGAAAAAGGGGTTGTAAGGGGTTAAAAGTGGGGTAAAAAGTTACTTTTCCACGCGGACGAAGTCGCGGGCGGCCGCTAGTATGAATATATATGACGTCTACTTGTACATTTTAATGTGCCCTTTCAAGTAGAGGTCAACGGCTTAACAAATAACTGGACTGAAGTTTTTTTTTATGTGATAAGTGGTAAATATGTAAGTAATGGTCGCCGCCCATAGACACCTGCAACACCAGTAGAGTCACAAGTACACTACCAACCTTTAACCCCCTTTCGAAACACAGCGCAGGCGCTGCATTTCTCATTGACACTAATTTAATTTAAAAGAAAGAAAGAAAGAAAGAAGAAATGTTCTCCGCTCAGTATACTTACGACTTCGCGAAGCCACTGGTAGTTTGCGGATGCCAAAATGCCCCGTTGGTCTAGTGGTTTAAGTACCAGTCCGTCATGTCCCGGGTTCGATTACTGGATCAAGCAAAAGTATATCTCGAATTTTTCGAACATAGCTCGGGTTTCCGCATTAGGTAAGCACGGTGATTAAGCCTAATTCCATCATAGTAGTGATAACTTGAATTCTATGATAGATGCCTTTGCCCTGCAGTGGGACAGTATGAAGGCTGATACTTTCAGGTGTCCCGCTTGCTCGTTTGCCGCCTCTAGTATAATAAAAAATCCTACTAATCATGCGCGTTTAATATTTTACATATTAGGTACTACGCAATTAAAATGTTAGTTAAAATTTGATTTCCTCATTCTTCTGATAGCGTCGTAGGTAATGCGTATGGTGTTTTATGGTGAGGTCTCTAGATAGAAGATAAGACTGATACATTCCGCTCATAAGAATAAACATGATTTTATTAGTGTGCTTATTTTTCTTTTCTTCTTTCATCTCAGTGCGTATTCCCAGTTGCGTCTAAGCTATCGCTTTGCAGCTCGCATACGTATCGACCATGATTAAGGATTTGGTGGTTAGGTTTATATTTTTTACGTGGGAGAGCCACGCTTCGGCCTGAATGGGCCGGATCGATCGGAGTGATACTTTCATCCTGACGTCAGGATGGCTGACCAAATTGCAGTTTACCAAGTGGCAAACGCTTTATGGAAATTAAAGTTGGCTAGACTTAGTTAGTACCTCACCATTACACACCGTAACACCGTTAACACCGTTGGAGCCATAAAGTCCTTGAGTGGAGACCGCGACCGTAAGATGTAATTGGACACAGCGCCATCTATTAGCTCATTTATGAATTACGGCCCCGAAGCGAAGTGAGGGCGGGCCACTAGTGGAAAATAAAGTTGGCTAGACTTAATACCTAGTTAGTACCTCAACATAAATATTATTGATGGCTTTTTAGTGATTTTAGTGTCAACCATTTCAGAGTTGTAAGCATTTCCAATTTTAAGAATAACAAGCGCTTGTTACTTTTTTGCTCTTGGGAATCGAGACCACAAAACCACTAGATCTACGAGGCTTTAATAATATCATCATCACTGTTGGAAATAGGCCTCCCCAAAGTTCTCCACACAGATCGGCCCTGTGCCACCCGCATCCAAGCGACTCCCGCAACCTTCACTAGATCGTCGGTCCACCTGGCGATTCTTGGGACTATGTCTGCGACCTTAGATCTGCGGATTGCATCATTTCTGGCACGATCACGCAAGGAGATTTCGAGCACAGCCCTCTCTATTGCCTTCTAAGTGACATTAAGCCTTCTTAAGCGGCCAATTGTAAGCGGCCACGTTTCAGTTCCGTATGTCATCACTGACAACACACACTTTTAAAACTTTCGTCTTCAGACACTGTGGTAAATGGGCCGAAGATATGCTGCGTAGCTTCCGGAACGCTGTATATGCCCACTATTATGTTTTTAAAAAGTCTGTGTTGCATTGGGTAAAAAAACTACTCAATAATACAATTTATTTCTAAACCATCACATTCATTTTAGGCATAAATAATAACTGTATCTTATCCACGGTGAGGCCTTTGGTCTCCGGCAGGAAGTAGTAGCTGAACACTGCAGAGAAGACGCACACTCCAGCGAACACGTAGAAAATGGGCCCCAAGCCGATGGCCTGATACCACGGGGTTAAACACGAAGAGCGCCACGAAGCTGCACGCCCAGGTCCACTCCATCACAATCATGGAGATTACGCTCCGGACCTGGAAGTGGGAAGAGAATCGTAATCTTGGGAGCTACGCTTCGGCATGAATGGGGCGGCTCGACCGGAGTTATCATTCTGGTCCGCCGTGGTATCACGGCCTCACAGAAGACTGATAAAAGGTTGGCAGCGCACTTGTGACTCCACTGGTGTTGCAGGTGTCTATGCGCATGCAACTGCTTACCATTAGGTGATTCAATTGCTCGTCTGTTACCCATCACATAAAAAAACGGACCGAATCTTGGGAGACGCTCACCAATTCCTTGCTAAGGGCCCTTTCCCCGGTGTATTTCTTCACTCCCTACAAAGTCTTTGTCTGTGTTCCATCTCAATGTCACTTGTCCTCAAATCGGGCGTGAAACACCACAGCACGAGAGACTCGCGCTCGGGCAGTTCCACATCAATCAAACTCCTTTTAATATTTTGCAAACGCACGCAAATGTCAAAAACCTTCTGCAGAGTTGACCATCTCTTGATGGTATACTGGTCCTTTCTCGTAGTACCTACAGCTGACATTCCCACAGCGCATGGTCCCAAGTTTCATCAGCTTCTCCGCAGAGACAATGTGACTCATAGAGACGAGAGAGACTGTGAATTAGTAATCCCTTCAGTTGCCAACTTCACGATATAGGTATCAAAAATGACACCGGCTTGCCACGCGCCCGATATGGTCACAAATTACCCAGGCAATTTTACGGCCTAATTTCAACGTGATAAAGTTTGTTTTTAAACTAAATAACAAATACCTCTGGCAAGAACAGTTCCGCCAGCAGAAGGTAAGGCACAGTCCCAGCTCCCATCGTGAAGGTCGCGCAGAAGATGTAGATGAAGACCGCAGTCAGCCAGTGCGGGCCCCAGTGCATGTGGATCTGGGTGCCCAGGGCGACGCACACCACGCCTGAGGCCAGGGATGCGTTGATCATCAGACTCTGGAAGGGTTAGGGAAGTCATTGAAACTAGTGGCACAAAATAAAGACTGACACAGAAGACTGACTTAGCCTTGATTTTGAATTTAGAAGAGTTCGTTGACATATGCTAGGGTTGTTGCCCGGCATGAGTACATGTACCTGGCCTCTACCACAGACCTCGACAGTTCGACAATCTTATGTCTTAAGTTCGGATGTGGTCGAAAAGGTCGTTAGTGCGCATGCGTGAGTACATGACATATTTATAGCTCTTAGTGAGCAGTCAGCCTTCTGTGTCAATATTTATTTTATTATACTTCTTTTCGGGATATTAGTTTTCAGCCAGACCAGTAGTTGGCGCTGTACGTACATTATTTACAAAGTGTTTCGGACTTATAAGCCTTTTCTTTGTCCGGGGAAGTACCCTTATATTTTTCTAATTATGGATTGTGAGAGTATTATAAACGGTAAGGGTAAATACAACCAGCTTTGGAAGCTCCGAGAGATCTTAGGAGTTCAGATAGTTACACATGTTATGTGGAGTCTACCATGCAAGATGTTGTGGGATATTTTTTAGATAATTTTATGAAGAACATTTCTGTCTTACATGATTTCTATGTAATTTTACACGCGACGGAAGCTTAAAACATTCAGTAAATTCTCCCGCTTTCCCAACATTTCCCTTTACTGCTCTGTTCCTATTGATGGTAGCTTTTTTTTATGGTATAGGTAGCAGACGAGCAGGCGGATCACCTGATGGTAAGCAATTGCCGCCGCTCATGGACACTTGCAAAACCAGTGGATTAAAGTGCGCTGCCACCTTTTATCCCCTTCCCCCTTGTGGGCCTCCGGTACCTCACTCACTCGGCGAAACACAGCACAGGGGCTGCTTCACGCCGGTTTTCTGTGAGGCAGCTGTGGTAGCTTGATGAAAAGTAGGATAATGACAAACTTACCCGTCTCCCAGAGGCATCCGTCAAATAAGCAGTGACGACGCCAAACACAGCCGTCACAGCAGCCAACAGCACGCTGCACCAGGTCGCAGACATCACCTCCTCAGGAACAGCCTCGCTGAACAGGGGCTTCGCGTAGATCTGAACGATGGCCATGCCTTGGAAGATGGCGCAGGTCATCAGAGTCATGGCTACCAAGAACGCTCGCTTCGTTGATCGGGACTTCCCTGGAAGAGGTTGAATTCCATAAAATGCACTTAATAATAAATGTACAAAGCCTGCCCGTACGAAGCGATTCGCTTCCACATTTATCATACGGACAGCTACCTAAGGTACTCCCTGCCGAGGTCTCTTTTTCCCAACCACTTTAACTTGGACATCTTTAAGGCAAGAGTGAACAGGCATCTTCTAACCAAACGCGTGTCATCCTAGACCTCATCGTCGCTTTCCATCAGGTGCGATTGTGGTCAAGCGTTGGCCTATAGTCTAATAAAAAAAATGTAGATAAATAAATAAATGAATGCGCCAGACAATCACACCAATCAACCTGGTCTCAAACTAGGGCAATCCCTGTACTATGAGTACCAGATGACGATAATTAACTGGGGGAGTCCACCCAGAACACCTGAACCCGAGGGAATCGAACCCTATACCCGATAGATGTAGGTATGTTTAATGTTTTGTGGAACGGTCTAGCCGCAGCAGTATTCCCTGACGACTAAGACTTAGGGCCCTTCAAGAGAAGAGCGCACTCTTTCTTAAAATACCGGCAACGCATTACCGACCCCTCTGATCTCGCAGATATTTATGGGTGGCGGTGATTACGTACAGTTGTCCAAGGTACGCTGGAGAGATGAGGTCGAAAATGGTTTGCGCGCTGATGACTGGCAGGAGGTGGCGCATGACCTAGATGGAGACTCTTATTATCGGACGCTAAGGCTCACTTTCGATCGCTGCACCAGCCCAGTTGGATTTCCATAGGTAGGTTGTACTTACAAAAGAACTGCCAACAAGAAACATTTTCAGCTGGTCCTTCGTTGATATTTGATGTCAATCTTTCTTGCTCTGAAGACACTCCTGAAAAAAGTTTATTTGAAGTGACATTAACAATTTACTATCATAAATTACAATAATAATAGATTTTTTAATTTTTTTAGATGGCGCATATTGTGCATTACATCGCGCCAGTGTGTTTGGTGTTTTCGGGTCACCTATAAGTATATGAAATGTCTGAACCATCAGCGTTAGTACCTGCACCACAGACATTGCAATCGCAGTTACAATACTACTACTAAGTACTACTACTACTAGCACTCCCCCTGTTTTGTTTCCTTATTACTTGGTTCCAAATCTTCTATCAATGCTATTTATAAAGAGATAACTGCAATAGACAACGACAAGGCTTATAGGTAAACCGAAAACACGAAACGCTTGCGCGATGTAATTGAGCACAGCGCCATCTACCTATTGGTTCATATTTGAATTACGGTCCCGAAGCGAAATGAAGTGGGCCACTAGTTAATAGTAAAGATACTTACTTTCAGATTCCGGGGCTAAAGATCGCCGTATTGTATCCAACTCCTGTTGAACGATCTTAGATTCTGGCTTATCATTCCTGTAGAATGCCATCGATTTTGCTGCTTCCTAAAATAAATAAATGCATTTAATGTACGAAACATAGCCTAGATACTACTGCAAAAAACGAGAACATACAGCCCTGATATGAAACGCCTTCTCTCATACCACATAAACCACATTTCATTTAATAAAATTAAAAACGTGTGAATTAAAGACAAATTAAGAATTTATTTTGTTTCGGGTAGCTTCTGAAACGTGTGTGTGATTCCGTTGATCTGGTTCCCTTGTTAAAGGGTTGGGAAGGTAAGACGACAGCCGCTTCATTGTAATAACCAGATTCTCCAAATTCTGAATAATGGTTTTGGTCTAAGCGTTCCCCGGCCTGTAAAGTCAAAGAGAGAGTAAGAGAATTCTCAATCTCCAGCAAAGCATAAACTATGGATGTCACCCAGGCTTTTCAGAGAAGTCTTGTCTTTCAAGACTTCAATTTTCAAACGAGGGTTATGAAAGACGAGTATCCACTCCAGCCGGGCTAACATACGTTCCGCGACAAAATTTTGTCGACTTTCGTTCGCGAGAGCGCATCATTCTATCCCGCTCATCGCTCATACAGGAGAGCGGGAAGCAACTTGCGCCGACACAATACGAGTGTCGACAAAATTATCTCGCGGCGCGCATGGTAGCCCGGAAGGTGTCATTCCCGCTATCTATGCCACTGATTGGGAACGATGGAAAGACTCACCTCCTCCAACCCTTTCTTCATCAAACAAGTGGGAGACTCCTTCAAAATCGTCAGCATTGCACACCCAATCACCGCCATTGATGTACACACATACGTCAACGTCTTGTACTCCAGATAACCCCCTAGAAGAAACGAAAGCATCATCCCAACTCCATAGAAGACGACCATTGCTGACGTCAGGGTTCCTCTAATGGAGTCTTCGGAGAATTCTCCGACGTACACTGGTACCACGAGGAAGACGGCTGCGCTGATTCCAGAGATAAAGCTGGATGTTAAGACTACTTCGACTTGGCGGCTGACGACTAACATGCCCCATGATATCTGGAAACATAAGGCACAGTGTCACGTCACGAGACTTTTCCTTACACAAATTCTTTCGTGATGTCCAAATAAGTACGGAACCGAACAATGGGCCGCATAAAATTATGCTCAAAATCTCTCAGAGGGCAATGAAGAGGGCTATGCTCATATGCAAGGAGATTCCGAGAATCTCCCTGCGCAATCAGTCAGAAATGATGTGATCCGCAGGGGATCTAAGGTCACAGACAGAGCTCAAAGAATTGCGTAGTTCAGGTGAAGCGAGGACAAACAGACAGCCGTTGGATAAGTAGTTGAGTGATAGCCTGAACCAGTCGATGGAAGTTCTTGAATTGGATGGAATTGCTATAACCAAAAATAAAATCATAGAAACATACTTACAACCCCATATGCACATGTGATGATCGCACCTATTCTTTCTCCCCAGTTTATCCAACAGGAACCCAAAAAAGGGGGTGCCCACGATCGCCCCTATGGACGGCAGGCTGCCCAGCAGCGATATCTCCGTCTCTGTCATAGGCCTGTTCAGGACTGTGTTGGGAGACATGAAGAGCATGATGGTGGTAGACGGCAGGCCGCACATCAGACCGAAGTTTAGGGT
Organism: Cnaphalocrocis medinalis; assembly: GCA_014851415.1. Classification (NCBI taxonomy): domain Eukaryota; kingdom Metazoa; phylum Arthropoda; class Insecta; order Lepidoptera; family Crambidae; genus Cnaphalocrocis; species Cnaphalocrocis medinalis. The sequence continues at coordinate 10,604,264 of CM026297.1, forward strand.
GTTGAAGTGCACTGGAATTTGATGAGAAACATAAGTAAAATGTAACTGTTATTCGGCTGCCAATCTTAACAGTCAGCCACGTTTGGCATGGTGCATAAATGGGCCGGCTCGACCGAAGTGATACCACTGCCTCACAGAAAACCGGCGTGAAGCAGCTCCTGTGCTGTGTTTCGCCGAGTGAGTGAGGGTCCCCTTCCCCCCGGTTGGGCCTCCGGTACCCTCACTCACTCGGCGAAATACAGCACAAGTGCTGCTTCACGCCGGATTTCTGTGAGGCAGTGGTATCACTCCGGTCGAGCCGGCCCATTCATGCCGAAGCGTGGCTCTCCCACAGTTAATAGTTTGAGTGAAAGCCTGAACAGTCGATGGAAGTTCTTGAATTGAATTGAATTGGATGGAATTGCTATAACCAAAAATAAAATAATAGAAAGATACTTACAACCCCAATAGCACATGTGATGATCGCACTATTCTTTCTCCCAAGTTTATCCAACAGGAACCCAAAAAAGGGGGTGCCCACGATCGCCCCTATGGACGGCAGGCTGCCCAGCAGCGATATCTCCGTCTCTGTCATAGGCCTGTTCAGGACCGTGTTGGGAGACATGAAGAGCATGATGGTGGTAGACGGCAGGCCGCACATCAGACCGAAGTTTAGGGTGTTGAAGTGCACTGGAATTTGATGAGAAACATAAGTAAAATGTAACTGTTATTCGGCTGCCAATCTTAACAGTCAGCCACGTTTGGCATGGTGCATAAATGGGCCGGCTCGACCGAAGTGATACCACTGCCTCACAGAAAACCGGCGTGAAGCAGCTCCTGTGCTGTGTTTCGCCGAGTGAGTGAGGGTCCCCTTCCCCCCGGGTTGGGCCTCCGGTACCCTCACTCACTCGGCGAAATACAGCACAAGTGCTGCTTCACGCCGGATTTCTGTGAGGCAGTGGTATCACTCCGGTCGAGCCGGCCCATTCATGCCGAAGCGTGGCTCTCCCACAGTTAATAGTTTGAGTGAAAGCCTGAACATGTCGATGGAAGTTCTTAAATTGAATTGAATTGGATGGAATTGCTATAACCAAAAATAAAATAATAGAAAGATACTTACAACCCCAATAGCACATGTGATGATCGCACTATTCTTTCTCCCAAGTTTATCCAACAGGAACCCAAAAAAGGGGGTGCCCACGATCGCCCCTATGGACGGCAGGCTGCCCAGCAGCGATATCTCCGTCTCTGTGCATAGGCTGTTCAGAGACCGTGTTGGGAGACATAAGAGCATGATGGTGTAGACGGCAGGCCGCACATCAGACCGAAGTTTAGGGTGTTGAAGTGCACTGGAATTTGATGAGGGAAACATAAGTAAAAGATGGTAACTGTTATTCGGGCTGCCAATCTTAACAGTCAGCCACGTTGGCATGGTGCATAAATGGGCCGGCTCGACCGAAGTGATACCACTGCCTCACAGAAAACCGGCGTGAAGCAGCTCCTGTGCTGTGTTTCGCCGAGTGAGTGAGGGTCCCCTTCCCCCCCGATGGGGAGGCCCATCGGGGGGGAAGTGGATAAAAGGTTAGCAGCGCACTTGTGACTCCACTGGTGTTGCATGTGTCCATGGATGGGCGGCGGCAATTGCTTACCATCAGGTGATCCGCCTGCTCGTCTGCTACCTATCACATAAAAAAAAATGCTCAAGTGTAGTGTAGTGCTAAACAAAACTGAGGTTCGTGGAAGTAAATTCCGCAAGGAACGGAGAAACGCATATGACAGGATGACTACTATCAGATAGTAGTCAGATAGTAGACATGATGACTACTATCACTGCCGTGCGTTTCTCTGAATGGTTGATGGAACGGGATGTAAATGTTCAAAGATACACCTTCATCATCAGCAACTCACGCTCGTCCACAGCTGGACATAGGTCCCGATATTCGGCCACTCTCATCCAGCTCACTCCAGCCAGCCTTCGAATGTCATCATCCCATCTTATTGCAGGGCGCCCACACTAAGCTTTACGAGTCGCGGTCTCCACTCAAGGACTTTATGGCTCCAACGGGTTGTCAGTTTCTGCGCAATGTGACCAGCCCCTGACCACTTCAGTTTGCTAATTCGGTGGCTATGTCGGACTCTGGTTCTCTGTCGGATTACATCATTTCTGATGCGATCCTTCGGTCGATGACGGCGGAAGATACACCTTGTATGTTGTAATTATTAATATTATTTATTTATGTATTTTATGGCCAATATTAAATATTACTACCTACTTATTTGCCACTTACGTATGCCAGCCGCAATCACTTGAAAAATAACACCACCCATCTTTCCAATAACTTTTTTCTATCCACTATCTTCGATACACAAGCATGTTCTGACACCATACATCTCTGATCGCGGATTTGATGTGTATGTTGAGTCTGTTATCAGTATCAACATGAAGAGTATTAAACAAACACACAGACGGAATAATAGAATCTTGATGTCAACAAATGATGAGGAAGTTTTCATGACTATGATTGGACTGTGGGTTTTGTTTGTCAGAAGACCGGTGTGGAGCAGCCTGCGCTGTATTTCCCCGAACTAGTAAGGGTACTGGAGACCCAACTGGTGGGACTAAGAGGAGGGTAAGGGACATGCAGGACACTTGCGACTTCCACTGGCGTTGCCTGTGTCTATGGGTGGCGACAAGCGTCTGCTTATCTGCCAGATATAAATAAAGATTTCGTTTAGGGAAAGATTGTTGGTAAACGCATACCTAACTTCTATTTCTTTCTGCTGTAGCTGTAGATTGAATTATTGGCTACGGTATTTCAGGACCGATACGACCTGCATTGCATGCAAACCTTCGAAAAGAGAACGTCTTCTTTCTGAAAAGGTGATGGCGCATGCGACTCCTCTCAGTGTTGTCCGTGTTGCGAGTGTTCATGGGTGGCGGTAATCAGGTGACCCGTCTGCCAGTGACCATGGGTAATTACTTAACTACCATCAGAGGATCCGTCAGTTAATTTCACTAAATCATAAAAAAAATCAAGGCGAAAAATTTTTCGCAGTCTGTAACTTCGCTGGCGACCCCCCCCAGTACAAGCAGGGAGTATGTTTCGAGTTTTTCGAGCATAGCTCGGGTTTGTGATCACCAATCCGCACTAGGCAAGTGTGGTGGTTAAGCCTAATCCCATCATAGTAGCGATGACTTCATTTATGAGGCCTTTGACCTACAGTGAGACAGTACCTATACATAATTGGCTGATACTTGTCTTTTGCTTTCTAGTCTGTAACAATTGACATTTTAAACCTGAAGTAATTTCAGTTAAAGTTTTGTGCCATAATCACAAACAGACTGACAGTCTTATTTCTTATAAGATAGGTACTTAAGTAGATTTTAAAGCAATAAAAGTAATGATACGCGCATAACCATTGAAGTTATACTGCATACATAAACGGCTAAATCAAATAAGAGATTGGCTAATAAAGAGATTTGAAGATTGCGATGTCATTTGGAATTCTTATCCTCATCTTCTTATCGCGTCATTCCCGTTTGCGTCCAAAGCAGTCGTATCGGAGCCCGGGGTATGAGTGCTTAACAACTCTCAGATAGGAACCAGACCACACTCAACTCTTAACCTTATGTCAAACCAGGCCTCAATGGGGGTGGGGGGGGGGGGGTCCGACCCCTGGACCCCCCCTTATATACGTCCATGCCGGGGTATAAGAGTGCTTAACACCTCTCAGATAGAACAGACTCACAGAAACCGGCGTGAAGCAGCTCCTGTGCTGTGTTTCGCCGAGTGAGTGAGGGTACCGGAGGCCCATCGGGGGGAAGGGGATAAAAGGTTAGCAGCGCACTTGTGACTCCACTGGTGTTGCATGTGTCCATGGCGCGGCAATTGCTTACCATCAGGTGATCCGCCTGCTCGTCTGCTACCTATCACATAAAAAAAAAAAAAAAAACCAATGGACCGAAGGAGAGCCTAGCTTAGGCATAAATGGGCCGACTCGACTGGTGTTATGGCATTACACCATTGCTGCATAACACCTGCGCTGTGTTTCGTCGAGCGAGTGAAGGTACCGGAGGTCCAATCGGGGGAAAGGGGGCTAAAACTGGCAGCTCACTTGTGACTCCCTGGTGTCGTGTGAGTGGCTATGGGTGGCATAAAGTGCATTCTGTCAAGTCTTCACAAATACTGACAAACAGGAAACATACATACATTTTTTTTTATACTAGAGGCGGCAAACGAGCAAGCGGGTCACCTGCTGGTAAGTAATCACCGCTGCCCATGAACATCTTCGAGATCAGAGAGGTCGCTGATGCGTTGCCGGCCTTTTAAGAAGGAGTACGCTCGTTTCTTGAAGGCCCCTAAGTCATAGCCGTCAGGAAATACTGCCGCAGCTAAACTATTCCACAAGACTGATAAGGTGACACACATAACACTTTTGACTGGCCTGATGGCGCATTTGTTAGTGACCCTTTATTTTGGTGACGAGGTGAAATGCCGCCGACGTCGGATCCATCTGGAGCCGACGTCGGCGCCGACAGTCGGCGCCGCCTTATGCACACCCGGCCGCTGGAAGGCGACCGGGTAGTTTGGGGCTCTCCTCTGGGTTGGGCCCCTGCTAACCAGAGGCCGGCATACCCACTGAAACTCCAACGATTTATCCCGGCAAGCCCAGGCTCGGGGTGAGGCACGAGGAAAAGTCGAACTCACAGAAAACCGGCGTGAAGCAGCCCCTGTGCTGTGTTTCGCCGAGTGAGTGAGGGTACCGGTGGCCCACTCGGGGGGGAAGGTTGGCAGCGCACTTGTAACTCCACTGGTGTTGCTAGTGTCCACGGGCGGCGGCAATTGCTTACCATTAGGTGATCTGCCTGCTCGCCTGCTACCTATCACATAAAAAAAAACCTAGATAAAATTAACTTACTTCATACTGTCGGAAGACATCAAAGTGTTTATGATGTGATCTTAAATATTTAATTATGTGTAATATAATAACTAGTGTTGCTAAACTTTCGATAGTTTATATCCGTCAAATAAATAGGTACAGTCAGCTACACACCAGGCTACCACAACCGGTCGTTCCTCAAATGATATTCAACCTAATGTGTATGACAGTAAGATGATATAACGAAGCCGAATATATAACGAATGAGAATACACCTGTCGCAATTAAACAAAGACACACAGTGTTTATGAAAGGGTGGGAAAATCTGGCCTCGTTGGCACAGTGGCGTGTTCGAACGAAGCGCGAAAAGTCCCGGGTTCGATTCCCGGTCAAGTCAATTTAGGAAACTACATTTTCTAAGATGTCTTGGTAGGTGTTTTGGGTTGACGCCCCCAGTTATTATCATCACTGGTACTCATAGTAGGTACAGGGGTTGCCCTAGTTTGAGACCAGGTTGATTTATTTGCGTTAAGAATTGCGTGGCTGAAGTGGCAATGGGCAGGGCACATTGCGAGGAGAACAGACGGCCGTTGAGGTGGAAAGGTCCTTGAGTGGAGGCCACGCGCAGGAGGCCGCAGCCGTGGCAGGCCTCCCACCAGGTGGACCGACGATCTGGTGAAGGTCGCGGGAGTCCATTGGATGCGGGTGGCACAGGACCGATCTGTGTGGAGAACTTTGGGGGAGGCCTATGTCCAGCAGTGGACGTCTATTGGCTGAAATGATGATGATGATTTATTTATTTATATTTTCTATCGATAACCGATAATATAGATAATTATATGGACAACACGATAGTACTCTGTCGAAAGACATCAAAGCGGTTCTTATACTAGTGTTTTAATCCTTAAATTGACATAAAAACGACTAGCAAATACGCGACAGAAGACACTTTTAAGTCAACGGCGGAGATTAATCTTTATAATTATTATAATGTTATTTGATTTGCGATCTACCGTATCTCTTGTTTTTCATGATGTCACATACATCAAGGTATACAAAACTGTTAAACTTCAATCGACTCTCATCTTACTGTCATACACATTAGGTTGAATATCAATTGGGGAAATTTGACAGGTTGTGGTAACCTGATGTGTGGCTGACTGTACTAACCCGCGGAAGTCTTCATTGGGTGTGTTTTACCCATTTTTTTATGTGATAGGTGGCAGACGAGCAGACGGATCATCTGATGGTAAGCGATAGACACCTGCAGCACCAGTAAAGTTCAAATGCGCTGCCGATCTTTGACCCCTTTTTCCCTAAATGTTTTTTTTTTTCATTTCTATTGATAAAAGTACCGACCGGAGGAGGAGGAGGGGGGGGGGGGGGCAGCTGCTGTAGTGTGTAGGTATTCAAACAATTCCTGCATATTACTTAGATAAAAGCTATTTTCCAACAGAAAATGCTTCAGTCGCGTTACAAATGCTATCTCATTTGATTCGGCTAGAACTGGGAAGTTTATTATAAGTTTTCATGGCGATTAGGTACTGTGTGTTTCGGAGCAATGAAGTATCAGCCTGTTCCACTGCAGAGTCCAGTAGCGCTACCATGAGTTGACATCTAAAACTGACGTAACGTAAACTATTGCTCTGTCTCTTTCAAATGCATCACAATGAAAGAGACAAAGCAATAGTTTTCGATAGCGAGGACAGTATTTCAAACTCATGGTAAGGCTACTGGCCTCCATCATAGAAATCAAGTCATCGCTACTATGATAATGGTCTAATAGACCCTGTATACTTCATTACATTATGATTAATTACTACAACTATTGAGTGGGTTAATAAAAGCAAGAATTAACTGTCGTGAATGCTTTATTAGACCAGTGTTTAGTAAGTAATCTGAAAATGGCGGTGCTGGTACAAGTTCTTGCTACTGTGATAGGTGAGCTATCAAATTAAATAGTATATTTGTAAAATTCATCATCATCATCAGCAACCCACGCCATCAGGGCCGTCTTAAACTAGGCCGAGGCCCTTGGGCACACAAAAATTGGAGGCCCTTTTGGAAAGTGAAAAAAAGTAATGTGTTCGATAATTTTTTTTTGAGAATAAATGTGTGAGGTAAATTGTAGGGCCCCTTTGATAATGGGGGCCCTGGGCACGGGCCCCGTGTGCCCTTATGGCAAAGATGGTATTGACGCCACTGCTGGACATAGGTCTCCCCTAATGGTCACCGCTCCCGATTTTCGGCCACTCTCATCCAGCTCACTCCAGCCAGCCTTCGAACGTCGTCATCCCATCTTCTTCTATCTTCTATACTACTTATTTATAAAGAGATAACTTCTATAGACAACGACAAGGCTTATAGGTAAACCGAAAACACGAAACGCTTGCGTGATGTAATTTAGCACAGCGCCATCTATTAGTTCATTTCTGAATTACGGTCCCGAAGCGAAGTGAGGGCGGGCCACTATTTTTTTATAAAATTATAAGTAGTTTATACTCGTATTCAGCGTTCAATCGTTTATTCGAACAATGGTAGATGGTGGGTAAGAAATAAGCAAAATAAAAAATCACCTGTTCCATACATTATTGTCTGGTGAATTTATGTTTTGTATTTAAATTTCTAATTTGATGATCTAACATGGGGGTTTATTTTTGTTACTTTTATGGGTTAGGTGGCAATTCGTCCCAAAGAAGCTCGTCCCAGTATTTCAAGATTTTTTTGCTGGTCACTGTTCTAACGTAACCTAACCAATATTTTTGTGGTGATAATATTTACTTACTAAACTCTACAAAACAAAAAATATTGACTGGCGAAAAAATCTTGAAATTCTAGGTGGATTTTTTTTGGACGGATTGCCCGCAAGCCCCTTGAGGGCTTCGGGATCATAACGACAAAAATTTTACGTCCTATATGTATATCACTAGCGGCCGCTCGCGACTCCGTCCGCGTGGAAAAGTAACTTTTTACCCCCCTTACAACCCCTTTTTCGCAATAAAAAGTAGCCTATGTTCTTTCTCAGGGTCTAGATTATCTCTATACCAAATTTCATTTAAATCCGTTGAGAAGTTTTGGCGTGAAAGAGTTACAGACAGACAGACAGACAGAGTTACTTTCGCATTTATAATATTAGTATGGATTCCTTCTTCCAGTATGCTTCCCATGTCTAAACCTGGGCATACTATCAGCACTGCCATCTTCAACGCTGGCCGAGTTCATATCCCCCAACACAACCCTGGAGCGGCCTATGACAGGCATGGAGGTGAATCTGTTTGGGAGCCTGGCGTCTGCTGGGGGGCTGGTGGGCACTCCATTAGTGGCAGCCCTTCTGGATCGGTTGGGGAGGAAGAACTGCTCGATGCTGTCCGCTTTGGCTGCTGTGGTAAGATGCATTAAGTTCCTTTCCATGTCTGTTTTCCCCAATGAATACAACCTCAAAATGTATGAATCAAGAATAAAAAGGCTTCTTAACTCTAGAGTTCATTATGAAGTCAAGGGCAAGCCCATTTTCAATTATTTGTCTTTGTCCCGCTTGGCAACGCACTCTGCACACCAGCGTTTTTTTTTATGTTATAGATAGCAGACGAGCAGGCGGATCACCTGATGGTAAGCAAATTGCTTACCATCAGGTGATCCGCCTGCGTCGCTGGTGTGCAGAGTGCGTTGCCAAGCGGGACAAAGACAAAGCAATTTCCGCCGCCCATGGACACATGCAACACCAGTGGAGTCACAAGTGCGCTGCTAACCTTTTATCCCCTTCCCCCCGATGGGCCTCCGGTACCCTCACTCACTCGGCGAAACACAGCACAGGAGCTGCTTCACGCCGGTTTTCTGTGAGGCAGTAGTATCACTCCGGTCGAGCCGGCCCATTCATGCCGAAGCATGGCTCTCCCACAATTAAAATATTATGTATGTGGTATGTCTGTTTTCCCCAATGAATACAACCTCAAAATGTTTAAAGCTGGAGTAAATAGGCTTCTGGGTCAGCCCCAGTAGGCTTCTTCTCAACTCTAGACTTCAGTATGAAGCGAAGGGCAAGCCCATTTTCAACGACTGGCCGGTTGGCGCAATGGTAGTGACCCTGCCACATGCCTTAAAAGGTCGTGGGTTCGATCCCCACCCTGTACAAACATTTGTGTGATGAACACTTGTGTTTGCTCAGTGTCTGGGTGTAATGTATGTATTTAAGTATTATATTTGTGATCCTGTGTTGTCTGATATCTGTAATAAGCTTAGTACAGAGTCAGGTCAATGTATGAGATGTTGTGAGAATTCATTCAATTATTTGTCTTTGTCCCGCTTGGCAAGGCACTCTGCACACCAGTGTGTTGCAAATGTCTATAAGCGGCGACAATCGCTTACCATCAGGTGATCCGTCTGCTCGTCAGCTAGTGACTTCACTGGTATTCACATTTTTGTATGAAACTCTTAATCATCATCATCATCGTTCCAGCCTGTGCAGTGTGTTGAGGACGACCTTAAGGCCAGATGGAGTGACGATCTGCGTAAGAAGGCTGGCTGGAGCTGAATGCGAGTAGCCGAAGATCGATCAAAGTGGCGAGCATTTGGAGAGGCCTATGCCCAGCAGTGAAAATCTTAATGCGGTTCACGAAATACCATATTTCAACAATATAGTCCTTATTAGTACATAGTTTGTGGACATTGGCTGTGATATACAGGCGGACAGACAGTCATGACAAATCTATAAGGGTTCCGCTATTTTTCATTTGGCTGCCTACGCCTACAAATTGTCTGTTTTTCTTTCCAGATAGGCTGGGGTATACTCGCCTTTCACCAAGAAAGTGGAAGTAGTCCTCATCGCCCTCTTCATAGGGGGCGCTACAGGCGCTTCCTTCCTCATCGTCCCAGCCTTCTGTGGGGAGTTCTGCCAAGAGTCCATCAGGGGAACCATGACTGCTGGTTCCATGGCCTTCTGCGGAGTCGGGGTGCTGGTGTCATACATCTTGGGAGGGTTTCTGGAGTATACAATGATGGTGTATACAGCGTTAGGGGTGTCGGTGGTGCCAGATGGCCCTGATGGCCTTGGTTGAGGGAGTCGCCAACTTTTCTGATGATGAAGGGCCGAGAGGAGGTGAGTTTTTACATTCAGAGGTACCTACATCTAACTCATAGTGTAGGTAGTTGCATACAAACGTTTATTGCAATATTCTTTGCGTATGTACAGGTTGTATCTGTGAACATTTACATCCCTTTATCAACGTGTTCTATCAACCAATTTGAACAAAATTTGTTCAACAACTTTCGAAATTTTTTCGCCTATTTAAAAAACGCTTCCTACGATGGTGTTTCCAAGCAGATACAACCTACTGATCTTCAAGAAAAGGGCTTAAGGGTAAAAACGGCGATGATCACCTATTATCAGGTGCCAGGTATAAAAAAAACCTTATTTTTGGTTTCAGCAAGCCGCAAATTCGATAGCCTTTTACCGACAAGTCATGGTGAATTCCAAATTGGTGAAAGAAGAATTGGATAGCATCAGGAGAGCGCTGAATCCTGAAGAATATTGTGGTGTGTATGTCACCGCCATCTTCTGTCAATAATTTACCTACAGGACAGAACAAAAGGGTATTTGACTAATCTCGACATAGTAAAAAATATTTATACTTTACCAAAATACTGGTGAATGAGAACAACGGCCAACTTAAAATGGCTAACATTTTCAGTTAAAAAATATAACGTCTAGCTGGTTTTATGAGCATTCAAAGTTTCATGGGCAAGTCCATTTTTAAAGTATAAAATTAAAAAAAAATATATCATTGAACTACCCGTACATTTTTCACCAACTTTTATTTTGAAACCATTTACTTCAACGAAACATTTGATATAGCTACCTACCAAACAATTTTACTAGACGCGCATACAAGATACGAGCGTGTGACTTCACTTGCCTGTAGCCATTTGTATAGAGCGTCGCATCATAAAGATGTACTTCAATAGACAACGTCAAGGCCTAAAAGTCAACCAAGAAGCGAAATACATGTATGTAGGTAATCTCAAGGTAATCTACGCCCCGTGCCATCTAAGATATTGGTTCAGTTTGAAACTAATGTCAGGAAGCGAAGTGAGGGCGGCCTCGGTGGGCCAGTACCTAGTTGGAACGAACATACAAACATTTTGTTGCATTTGTGGATAACAGTCTATTTAATTTTTCCAGGGAAGGCATCAGTCCCGGAAAAAGAGAGTTTGAGTCCAAATGACAACGCGAATATTCCTGGTGAGTTCTTATTATATAAGTAGTACTTAAATACTAGTTTTAAAATCATTCAATAATAAAGGTTATGCTTAACAATGTATTTTATTTTCAAACCTATTTTAAAAATACGTATTTGCATTTTGTATTTAAATACTTTTATTCAAACTATTTTGTATTTCTATTTGAAATAGTGCTAGCAACTATGCATTTGCATTTTGTATTTAAATACTTTTACTAAATTATTTTTCACATCTCTGATAAGTACCTATACACATATCTCACACACATAGCTCACCGGATTAGCAAGCTAAAGTGGCAGTGGTCTGGCCATATCTGCCGCAGAACTGATAATCGTTGGGGTAAACGAGTTCTGGAGTCTTGGTAAACGTAGTGTAGGGTGGCCTCAGGCCAGTTGGAGTGATGATCTGCGCAAGAGGGCTGGCTGGAGCTGGATGCGAGTAGCCGAAGATCGATCAAAGTGGCGAGCATTTGGAGAGGCCTATGTCCAGCAGTGGATTGCAACAGGCTGATAATGATGATGACCTATACACAAATCGAGTGATCAAAACTACCAATCACACAAAACAAAAAAAAAAGACTTTATGTGCTTTGACCTTTAAATGGCCGTGACGCGTCGTGAGCATGTCTACTTCCATGACATGGGCATAGCAGAGGACTCACACACAGTTACAATGCTGCATAACAACTTACAGCAGATTTTTTTTTGGTTTCAGGTGACCTATCTGCGCAACATACACCAAAGAAATTGTCCACATGGCAATTCCTCAGTAAGTATAGAACCTATTTCATCATAATATAAAATAAGAGGGTATTTTCAGAATTAAGAGTGTAAGGGAATATGGAGTGCACCTGTGAGGGAGAGGGGATAAAAGGTTGGCAGCGCACATGTAACTCCACTGGTGTTGCAGGTGTCCATGGGCAGCGTCAATTGCTTACTATCAGGTGATCCGCCTGTCAGCTACCTATCACATCTATACTATTTATAAAGAGATGACTTCTATAGACAACGAAAAGGTTTGTAAACCGAAAACACGAAACGCTTGTGCGATGTAATTGAGCACAGCGCCATCTATTGGTTCATTTCTGAATTACGTTCCCGAAGCGAAGTGAGGGCGGGCCACTATCCATACTAATATTATAAATGCGAAAGTAACTTTGTCTGTCTGTCTGTTATTCTTTCACGCCAAAACTACTGAACGGATGAAATTCGGTATACAGATGATCTAGACCCTGAGAAAGAACACAGGCTACTTTTTATTGCGAAAAGGAGGTTGTAAGGGGTTAAAAGGGGAGTAAAAAGTTACGTTTCTACGCGGACGAAGTCGCGGGCGGCCGCTAGTAAAAAAAAAAATCTGTCCACAGGAAAATCCAGCGCAACTCGCCGAGGCTTCATCATCGCCCTGGCCACGATGTCAGCCTCCATGTTCCAAGGCATGGTGGTGGTGCAAGTGTTCTGCGAGCCTATCTTCGTGGTGGCAGTTCCCGGGATGTCTCCCACCACCTGTACCCTGGTGTTTTCTGTGGTAATCGTGGTCGCTAGTGCGGTGGCTGCGTGCGTTAGTGACCTGGCTGGGAGGAGGGTAAGAAGCTTAAAATAGACGGCTAAATTCTGTATGTATTATGATGTATTTTATCTTATTACCGGTATGTATTATGATGTATTTATCTTATTACCGGTATGTATTATGATGTATTTATCCGGCTCGACCGGAGTGATACCACTGCCTCACAGAAAACCGGCGTGAAGCAGCCCCTGTGCTGTGTTTCGCCGAGTGAATGAGGGTACCGGAGGCCCACCCGGGGGGAATTGGATAAAAGGTGGCAGCGCACTTGTAACTCCACTGGTGTTGCAGTGTCCATGAGCGGCGGCAATTGCTTACCATCAGGTGATCCGCTTGCTCGTCTGCTACCTATACCATAAAAAAAAAAAACCTACATAAGAGATCTGCCGGGCTAACATGCGCGCCCCGAGATAATTTGTCGACACTCGTATTTTGTCGGCGTAAGTTGCGTCTCGCTCACCTGACCGAGCGATGAGCGGGATAGAAGGATGCGCTCTCGCGAACGAGAGTCGACAAAATTTTGTCGCGGTGCGCATGTTAGGCCTACTGCACTGCCTTACCCCTTGTTAATTCGCTGCATTATTCCTCTACCCAAAGGTTGTCTGGAAGAGATCGCTATTAGCGATAAGGCCGCCGATATTGTATTTGGAAATTACTATTAGCATTAAGTTCTGTAATGTGTTGTGCAATAAAGAGTATTGGTTAAGGTGTTCGCCCGAAGCGTGAAAGGTCCCGGGTTCGATTCCCTTATTGCCCTTACAGGGCGTCACATGTATACCTTTATATTTAGTCCTGCCTATGTAATTGTAATGTGATACGCAATAAATTGAATTGAGCTGAATTAACCTAGCCTTACCAATATTTTTGTGATGATAATACTGTCTAAACTCTACTAAACAAAAAAATATTGGTGAAGTTAGGTTAGGAGCAGTGACTAGCAAAAAAAAACTTGATATTATCGTGCGAGTTTTATACGGGCGAGTTTTCCCCTAACGTCGACCTTCGCCAAATCGTTGGTCCTCCATGTGGGGGGCTTGCCCATTGACACTCTAGATCTGCCTGCCACCTAAAAAACTGTTTTTTAATTTTAATTGTTTTCAAGGCCACATTGACGGTAAGGTCTGGCCCTGCTCCATATGACTGTTACCAATGCACATGCAATTTGCAGGCTAACAATTAACCATGCGTGTCAGTGGTATCGCGTAACCAATTAAGATGGGCCGAGGGTCATTGGTACTACTGTAATGAACTGAATGAGAAACATATCACACATCACGACCGTTTTGACTGTGGGAGAGCCACGCTTCGGTATGAATGTTGGCAAGTAATTGCCGCCGCCCATGAACATCTCCGAGATTGCAGAGAGGTCGCCGATACGCTGCCGGCCTTTTAAAAAGGAGTACGTTCTTCTCTTGAAAGTCCCTCCACAATCTTCTGTGTTGTAGCCATCTGGAAATACTGCATCGAGAAGTAACGTCCAGTTGATCTAGTGGTTAAACCACTACCGGGTACCGGGCCATGATCTTGGGAACAGGGCAGGGATATGGATGACTAGCTAAAGACTTTACCTCTCTTCCAGCCCCTCATGATCTACGCGTCCCTCAGCGGAGGGGTCACGTGCCTCCTCATCGGCTCCCAGATCCAGCTGGCCTGGGCCCCGACCTGGCTGACTTCCATGTTCTTGTACCTGTTCGCTGTCTGCTACAACTTCGGGGGAGGCACGGTGCCTTACGTTCTGCTGTCCGAGATGTTCTTACCCGAGGTAATATAAATTTTATTGAATGAATGAATATACGTAGACTGCCTCGGTGGTACAGCTCACTGTACCACTACTCATAGTGGGTCGTACTTTAACGTCGCAAAGCAGAGACAGCAGACGCAATGGAAAACCAATTGTTTTATGCCTTTTAAAAGGTTTTTGGGTCTTACTACGTTAATGTGATGGCTTCGCTTGGCGTCTCAGGTTCGAGTCCCTGGTCGGGCCAAAGATTACACTCATATTACAGTAACTGAGTTTTTCTTTTTAGAAATTCTCGGTGCTAGCCCGAAGTCTTGAAGTTGGCGGTCTTCTACCCCCGCGCCTGAAAAGCAATCAAGTGGGTCTTTCGCCCAATCTCCCTTCGGTGGTATCACACTCGTGTCCCATCGAAGTAAGGGTGTAAGAGAATAAAGAGTGCACCTCATCATCATCATAATTTCAGCCAATACTCCCGCGACCTTCACTAGATCTTCGGTCTACCTGGTGGAAGGACTGCCACGGCTGCGGGCTTCCTGCACGCGGCCTCCACTAAGGACCCACTATCCCAACGGCTGTCTGTTCTCCTCGCAATGTGCCCTGCCTCTTGCCACTTGAGCCACGTAATTCTTCGGGCTATGTCCACGACCTTACATCTCCTGCGGATCTCATCATTTCTGATAGCTGTGTTTACACAAATACTTCAGCACTACTTATATATCCTGCGTACATGACTGATCGTTACAATTGGCTATAGACGAATATTGGTTGGAGAATTTATTTACTTATTTCTCCACAGGTCAAAAGCCTCATGACGATGATCATCATCGAATGGATGTGCCTCTGCTACTTCATCGTAGTCCTGGTCTTCTACCCCCTGGTGTCTGTCCTCGGCCTTGGAGGCGTGTTCCACGTGTTCGGTGGCATCTGGCTACTATCAGCTCTGTTCGCCGTCTTCTACGTGCCAGAGACCAAGGGTCTGAAGATGGAGGTGGTTCAGGAAATGTTGGCTGAGAAGAGGAATTTTCCAAAGACTGCTAATGATGTATACCCTTGAAGACTGTCATTGAAGTTATGTCATTTAGGATCAGTTTTTTTTTAACCTTAGTTTTTTTATGTGATAGTTGGCAGACGAGCAGATGGATCACCTGATGGTAAGCAATTATCGCCGCCCATAGACACCTGCAAAACCAGTAGAGTCACAAGAGCGCTGACAAACTTTAATTTTTTTGACCAGTATTGTTTTTATGTGATTTTTTTATTTATTAGGAAAACAAACAGCAGTTTTAACACATATGTAAAGATTAACAAATACATTATTTCATTTGCCAAGAAAAGTGGTCATTATCTTCTATACTATTTATAAAGAGATAACTTCTATAGACAACGATAAGGCTTATAGGTAAACCGAAAACACGAAACGCTAGCCCGATGCAATTGAAGCCCAGCGCCATCTATTGGTTAGTTTTTGAACTTACTGCTCCGAAACGAAGTGAGGGCGGGCCACTAGTTAAGATATACATTGGTATACGATTGATTCACATCAGTAGACAATAGGTAGGTATAATGTACTTATTTTAGCATCATAAGATACATATTTAAGAAATACAGATGTAGGTACTTATTGAATAATTATGTAAATACCTATGAATAAGTAATTTTTAATTTTTTATATTCTTATTGTTGTAAGTTACTTGTGTTCAAAAGGTCATCCTACCTAATAAATATGTAAATAATATCTAACATAGAATAAGCAACTAAATTTCAAGTTTTACTGTGTGAGAGCCATACTTCGGCTCGTGCCATTAGCTCGACTGGTGTGACACCACGGCCTCACAGAAGACCGGCGTGAAGCAGCGCCTGCGCTGTATTTCGTCAAGTGAGTGAGGGTACCGCAGGCCCAAATGTGGGGAAAGGTGGTTAAAAGGTGGCCAGCCTTAGTAAATTTAATTCACAAATGTTAATTTTAGGACTTCAGTATTTTGATAGTGGAATTTATTTAAATAAATTTAAATAATAATCGTATTTGCAGAGTCATTTTACGTCAGTTTTCTTTTTTACCCCATTTTTTAGAGTGACCTCTGTATTGGTAAAAAAAGGGCCAAGTTCGTGTGACACTGTCTGAAAAGTTCCGTAGTCCCCTTTTTATGTGATAGGTGGCAGACAAGCAGACGGGTCACCTGATGGTAAGCGATAGACACCTGCAACACCAGTAGAACACGCCACCTCCTGGGTACACCCATGGGCTTAAAGTACCTTTAGTAAATTAACAAAACATTTTCTTTGGAAATGTGCCCGGCTAGGACATGGGGTTCATATTAACTCATCATCATTTCAGCTAATAGACGTCCATAGCTGGACAAAGGCCTCCCCAAAAGTTCTCCACACAGATCGGTACTGTGCCACCCGCAAGGGACTCCCGCGACCTTTACCAGATCGTCGGTCCACCTGGTGGGAGGTCTGCCACGGCTGCGGCCTCCTGCACGCGGCCTCCACTCAAGAACCTTTCTACCCCAACATATTAACATAATAACTAAGGAACTCTAAAAAGGAGCTTAGGAAGCAAACTCAACTGAATACCTATAGAAGTCTAGTCGAATCTTTTACTCAAAAACTCTACCTGAAGTTTGTATGTGTGTGGCTTTTTTACAGGCGTTTTATTTTTACAAGCAGCCAAATGTATTTTTTTTGTTTTTTTTTTCACCTTGAATATATATAATGTAATACAGGATGTATAGGATGTAATATCTGTGAACATTTACATTCCTAACCACGTTTTATAACAATCGTTCCGAACAACATTCGTTTTATACATAACTGACTGTTACCTGTGACTTCGTCTACGTGGAATAGTATCTTTGGGTATCATTTTTAAATTAAGTATTTAATAATTTTCACTCCCCCTTTTAACCTATTTCTGTTCAGAAATTCTCAGTGTGACAGTCCGAAGTCTGGATGTTGGTGGTCTTGTACCCCCGTGCCCCCCAAAGCACTCCTGTCCTGCGCCCCATTCTTCATGAGCCGTGTCACACTGGTGTACCATCAAATTAAGAGGGTAAGGGAATAGAGTGCGCCTTTGTTTGCGCACACACTTGGTCACTATGATATATCCTGCGTACGCGGCTGATCGTTAAGATAGATAGATACATACTCTTTATTGCACAAAATATTATGTTACAGAACATTTAAGTTCTGTACATAATATTTTGCAAAGCATAAGCTTTTAAGGTAATTTACAAATAGAATATTGGCGGTCTTATCGCTGATAGCGATCTTTTCCAGAAAACCTTGGGGTAGAGGAATAATACATCGGATTAACATGTTAAGTTTAGCCGCCGTAGCCAAATATCAGTTGGAGAATTTATAGATCGAGTAGAACGATAACAATAAAAGAAACGAGACAGAAGATGCCGCTCCCATTCACTCGGCGAGCGTGTAGGGGCACAGTCATAGTACACTGTACCACATGTGGTACTTACTAGTAAGCATTAGGTGGGGTGAGGTTAAATGGGCGTAGTGATGTTCGCGCTCGACCCTACATAATTTATATTTACTTTTTATTGACTAAAATTATGCCCCTTAAATATTACAAAACAGCATGGTTTAAAACGGATGCTGTCACTTTCATTTGTGACTTTTATTTAAGTGACAGATAAATTGAGAGATGCAATTGTTAAGTTCACCGGTCATTCTTACCATTACCACAAAATAAAGACTGACACAGAAGTCTGACTTAGCCTTGATTTTAAATTTAGAAGAGTTCGTTGACATATAATAGGGTTGTTGCCCGGCATGAGTACATGTACCTGGCCTCTACCACAGACCTCGACAGTTCGACAATCTTATGTCATAAGTTAGGATTAATGTGGTCGAAAAGGCCGTTAGTGCTAGTGCGCATGCGTGAGTACATGACATATTTTTAGCTCTTAGTGGGCAGTCAGACTTCTGTGTCTATATTTATTTTGTGCCATTACCGTACGTCTCTTTACCAACTTGACATTGGCAGAATTGACTACGTTCACTAGACGACGCATAGCAACCACTAAAAAAAAAGACTACGTTTCGTAATAAGAGGGGAGGATATACATTGTATTTGGGGATTTATATCTCTACTTATTTAAATATGTTTGGCTATATAAATAGTTATTGTTTATTGTTGGTTTGTTTTCCTTGTTTTTCCTTGTTATTTTTTTTTTGTTTTCTAATTCAGAACTCAGATTAATATTTATAATAAGTCATTAGAACTTATTATAATGCGACGCGAAAATTTAAATATAAGACTAGGTAAGTAAGTATCCAGAAGTAAACATAAAAACTATCGATAAGTGTCAGCACTGAGTGGGCAGGTATTTCCGATAAGATTATTTTAATAAATCAGCATTCCGAATAGCAAATCTAAGTGACTTATCATAATCCATGTTTTGCACTAAGTTGCATAATCTCACTATCTTTGTCTGTGATATTGTAACATAGCAACCATGGTGTGAAAATATTATAACCAAATATTACATTACACTATGTTTTTTTTATAATATGGTGGCAGACGACGGATCACGACGGATCACATGATGGTAAGCGATTACCATCCAAAAAAATCCTTGATGGCTTACTGTTAGACTGAGATCCAATTTAAACGTCACGTCTTTACCTTTAATCAGCATTGTTACTGGGGGAGAGCCACGCTTCGGCATGAATGGGCTGGCTCGACCGGAGTGATACCAAGGCCTGACAGAAGACCGGCGTGAAGCAGCGCCTGCGCTGTGTTTCATAGCAGGGTTTGGGAGGAAATGGGGTTAAAGGTTGACAGCGCACTTGTGACCCCACTGGCGTTGCAGGTGTCTATAGGCGGTGGCAATCGCTTACCATCAGGTGATCCGTCTGCTCGTCTGCCACCTATCACATACAGGGTGTATCTGTGAACATTTACATCCCTTTAACCACGTGTTCCACCAACCATTCTAAATAAATTTTGTTCTATGATGACTTTTGAAAATTCGCATTAAAATTTTTCATCTTTCCATACAAAGTCGGTCACGTGACTTGTTCATTTTGTATGGGGAGTCGAACATTTTTTCGAAGAATTTAGAAAAGTTGTTGAACAAATGTTGTTCAGAATGGTTGATAGAACACGTGGTTAAAGGGATGTAAATGTTTACAGATACACCCTGTATATAAACAATGAATTTATTGTCTTGTAACTAAGAATTACACTGTCTTGCTTGTCAAATTTGAACCGGAGATTATAGAAGAAGTAATTAAAATTACTTGCAGTACCTACATACCTACATAGGTATGTACTGCAACTAGACCAGATAGTTGCAATTAAAAGACTCCATCTAATATAATTTATGGATTTGATGATCGCCGAATAAATAATTCTCGACAAATACCCGCACATCACTATAATTTATCGTCGAAAGTACCGCTTCATTGACACAGACCTTTCAGTACATATCGCGCCGCGAGTCTGTGCACGCGCATGTTGGCCGCTGTTTGCAAAATAACGTTTTAACGTGCTATACTGAAGGTAGGTTTTTGTTTACACTTTTACATTGTTATTTTTTTAACTTTAATGTCAATGAACTTTTAATTGATTGTGTTTACGTTAAGTGGTGCATTGTGGTTTTGTTTGGTTGCTTCATTCTGATAGTAAATGCAGTAGGAATGCATTTGATACACAATATGAATGTATGAATTGGTAAACAAACTAGTTTTAGGTATCTTTCTATAATACTGGGTGTGTCTATACAGGGTGTATCTGTAAACATTTACATCCCTTTAACCACGTGTTCTATCAACCATTCCGAACAACATTTGTTCTACAACTTTTCCAAATTCTTCGATAAAATTTTTGACTCCCCATACAAAATTACCAAGTCACGTGACCGACTTTGTAAGGAAAGATGATTTTTTTTTATGCGAATTTTCAAAAGTCATAGAACAAAATGTTGTTTAGAATAATGGTTGGTAGAATACGAGGTTAAAGGGATGCAAATGTTCACAGATACAGCCTGTAGATACAGATTTACATCACTACAAGCACATTTTATATCAACCAATGTGAACAATTTGTTATAACATTTTTGAAGATTCGTTGAAATATTTTCGACTTCCCATACAAAATGACAATGTCACTTAACTAACTTTGTACCTTTATGAAAAGTTTTTTATCCAAAAGTCATACTGAGAATAAATTTTGTTAAGAATGGTTGGTAGAACACGATGTTAAGATTTAATCGTATTTTTGTTAATAACACCATTGTTAATAGTTATCCAATAAAGCAAAGAAACTTTAATAACAAAGTTTTCAACACTAGTTCATTCATAGTGTAATTTTGTTCCTATAAATAGAGATGTTGCATAGAACTTGGCACTCATTATTTTGCGGCGAAACCCACAACCAATGCATAAGTAATTTTTATATTTAACTTGGCTCTCCTGTTTGATTTTGGTGGAATCTAGACACGCTGGAGCGTGTCAAACCAAAGACAAAAGAAAATTGGCAACTATACTCTGATTCATAATCATATAAAGTAAACTGACAGATGAAAATGACAAGTTTCTATGCATTTTGACATTTTGCATGTGTCAAATTGAGTGATAATGTAGGGGATGACACATTGACATCTGTCAGTTTACTTTACATGATTATGGATCAGAGTATAAGTAAGTAAGTGGGTATGTAGATAATGTTATTATGTTACACGAAGCATTTTTGACGCTCACATAACTCGATAACTATTCCACACTATAGGTACCTACTGGTATGAAGGATGGTCTTAATCTGCCTTAGAGTGAATAGTCTGGTTTCCGGTAACTTAAATTACGTTTTAAGTGATAAATGCGTCTTTACGACGTTTGAAATCCTGTATGTACTTTACAGGATGTATCTGTGAACATTTACATCCCTTTAACCACGTGTTCTGCCAACCATTCTGAACAACAATTTGTTCTATGACTTTTGAAAATTCGCAAAAAAAAATCATCTTTCCATACAAAGTCGGTCACGTGACTTGGTCATTTTGTATGGGGAGTCGAAAATTTTTTCGAAGAATTTAGAGAAGTTGTTGAATAAATGTTGTTCAGAATGGTTGATAGAACACGTGGTTAATTAAAGGGATGTAAATGTTTACAGATACACCCTGTATAAGTACATACAGGATTTCAAACGTCGTAAAGACGCATTTATCACTTAAAACGTAATTTAAGTTACCGGAAACAAGACTATTCACTCTAAGGCAGATTAAGACCATCCTTCATGGTGTATGTTGAAGTTAGCAAGTCGGGACGAGATTTTATCCATAATCATCTCGGCCAATAAACGTGCACTGTGCTGGACATAGGCCTCCCCCAATGTTCTCCACACAGATCGGTCCTGTGCCACCCGCATCCAAAGAACTTCTGCGACTTCCGATATTTTATAATTAAGAACTTAATAAAGTAACAACAAATCTGAGACCGTGGGATGGTTCTAAGTCATGACATGCCAAATAAAGGCAGTTACATTGTGGTAGGTATGTGCCTGGTGAGATGTGAATGACAAGTTCCTATGCATTTTGACATTTTGCATGTGTCAAATTGAGTGATAATGTATGGGGATGACACATTGACATCTGTCAGTTTACTTTACAAGATTATGAATCAGAGTATAGTCAAGGTGTCTTTTTTAAAGTTCGTTGGATCGTTTCAATTCTTTGTGAAGAGTTAGCATACAGGGTCCAAACCACAAATTCCAGCCGGCTATCATATGCATAAGGCTAGGTTATATAGCTGGGAGAGAGCCACGCTTCGGCATGAATGGGTCGGCTGGACCGAAGTGATAACGGCCTCACGGATCGACCGGCGCAAAGAGAGCCTGCGCTGTGTTTCGTCGAGTGAGTGAGGGTAAAGGCCCAATTGAGGGGAAAGGGAGTTAAAAGTTGACAGCACACTTGGCACTCTACTGGTGTTGCAGGTGTCTATGGATAGCGACAATCGCTTACTATCAGGTGATCTGTCTGCTCGTTTGCCACTTATCATATAAAAAAATAGGATAATTCTGCCTTCTCTTAGTTGAAATCCGTGTAAATTAGTTTCAGAAAACCTAACATATGAGCAGATTTTTTAACTATGGCGTCGATGTGAAAAAAAAAGCCTTTTACCTATTGTCTATGACAATATACCAGGGTGACGATCCCGGTCTCGAACTTTGTCAACCTTTGGTACTTAGGTATAACCTTTCTGTCTAGTCTGTTTGTTGAATTAGTAATATTGTTTTTTCGTGAAGTTTCTAAAATGAAACTTCGAAAACGAAGTACTTACCTACCTATCCAAGTAGGGTCGAGTGTCTCAGAGTGAACCAGGCAGCCACATTTAACCACAATAATATTTCGGAAATCCGACGTTGCCTAACTGCATAACTGTGCTTATATGAGCAAAAGAGAAAAAAAAAGAAATTCTGGTAAAGAGTACCCTAGTGCTTTTTAACGGATTTAATTCAAAACTCCTCTTTTGAAAATACATTAAAAATTTATTAACCTTAAATCGGGCAATCACTGTGTGTACCCTGGGCAATCACTGTACCCTGTCTACTGTCTCGGTTCCCTTACCCTGTATAAGTAAACCATGGACAGCGGCAATCGCTTACCATAAGGTTGTCCGTCTGCTCGTCTGCCATTTATCGCTTAAAACAAGTGTTTCCCTTTATATCCAGCGAACAATACACAGGGGCGCATAAAAACAAGTATTTCAAAAATTGTTTTTTATGTGATAAGTGGCAGGCGAGCAGACGGATCACCTTATACTCCACAAGCGTCATCTGGTTCGAGAATGGTCTCAAATTCTGTAGGGCAGTTAATGTTTATGAATAAGTCCATTAGGTATTGTGCGATGATTCTATTATACTATCAATGATCTTGTTGGCGTGTTAACTGGGTCAGGCTAGGGCTCAATTTAAATTCATTTTAGATATCACATATCATCGTCATAGATCTATGCCTACAACCTACCAAGTACTTAGTCACTTGTACCTTTGTATTATAAGTATGTATGTATTTTCAAAAGAAAAGTATTATTCGTATATATTTGTAATTCCACTGTTGGTTCTGATATCTGTAACACAGGTGGTTGAGCTACCTATCTCAGAGTCAGGCCAATGTATGTGATGTAGTGAAATATTATTAATTATTACTTGTAATTTTTTTAATGAATGAATTGAGCTGGCCTTTTGCATGGGTGCTGTATCTAAATCATAATAATATTATTCTGTTGTAGGAATATAAAATAAGGAAGATAAAATACACAAGTCAAGTGACTTTTAAAAAAAGTCTAATACATCCTGTACCACAGGAGGTAGGTATCAGTTTACAATCAACCTGGTGTCAAACTACGGAAACCTCTGTACTATGAGTACCAGGTGACGATAATTAACTAACTTGAGGCCCCCCAACCCAGAACACCCAAACCCAAGAAAATTTAGAAAATGTAGTTTGCTGAATTGACTTGACCGGGAATCGAACCCGGGGCCTTTCGCGCTTCGGGCGAACACCTTAGCCACTGCGCCATCGAGGTCGCCTAATATTATTCGGTTACTAAATACGTTTGTCCGTGAGTATATACGAGGTAAAAGGAGCATCGGATTAGACAAAGTATTATGTTTAGAATATAAATGAGTTGCTATAATTATAATGACAGGATAATGCAACAAGATTGATACTAAAGATACCATTTAGTGCTATCTTTGCTAGTATCAAACTAACATACACAAATAATCCTACTACTATTTATAAAGGCGAAAGTTTGTAAGTATGGATGTTTCCTACTCTTTCACGTAAAAACTACTGAATGGATTTGAATGAAACTTTACCACAATATAGCTTATACATCAGAATAACACATAGGCTACAAACCAGAAGTCCACGCGAACGAAGTCGCGGGCAAAAGCTAGTGTTAAATAATTGCGTGGCTCAAGAGGCAATGGGCAGGGCACATTGCAAGGAGAACAGACGGCCGTTGGGGTGGAAAGGTCCTCGAGTGGAGGCCGCGTGCAGGAGGCCGCAGAAATGGTAGGCCTCCTACAAAGTGATCCGACGATCTAGTGAAGGGCGCGGGAGTCCCATGCGGGGGCACAGGACCGATCTGTGTGGAGAACTTTGAGGGAGGCCTATGTCCAGCTGTGGACGTCTGTCGGCTGAAAAGATGATGATGAATTATTAAATTTTCCAACTGACATTAGGCTACGGCGGCCTAAATAAAAAGAAAAGTTCTTTTCAATAAAACACCGCGATCTGAGAAGTAAAAAACATCAATCCGTCATACTTAAATTGGGATTTTCGTGATCACATATTTTGAAAGCCGCTTATTAAATACATTGGACAAGTCAATACAATTTCCGATCAATTATCATGTATTGTGTCATAACCGACAGTAAGAAGACTTAGAGCTGGTTTCTGAATTGAGAATTCTAAGTTAAGCACTACTTAAGTACGAAGTTTGACATTTGAAGTATGAATCAACTGTCAAAATTTGTACTTATGTAGGTAGTGCTTAATTTCAAATTCCCAATTCAGAAACCGGCCGATAAATCACAATATTCATTCAATCATTCATTGGGCCTAATCCCATCATAGTAGTGATAACTTGATTTCTATGATGGAGGCCTTTGCCCTGCAGTGGGACAGTATATAGGCTGATACTATTCATTGTGCTATATTTAATTACTCATAAGAATATGTTAAATAAAAATGAATTAAGCTAATTAAAATATACAAATACCTACATAGGTAGATAAAATAAAAACATTACAAATATATCTACAAAGATGAAAGATGTGATGAGATATTTACAAAGGAAGGTTGTCTGCCCCGCAATTCAGCGTGCCCAAAATGCTGGCGGCGTTACCCCTTTGAATGGCCAACCCGATGCGTTGGCCAAGGTAGCTGCCAGCATTATGGTCACCCGGAATTTCGATAAGCAGGGCAGACCACTTTCGAAAAGTGCTTGCGGGCCTCAGGACCCCATGGTCCCGTGGTTTCCACGCCAAAAAGACCGAGGTGGTAGCAGCTGTAATTACTTTTCATAATTACTTTTTTATTCCACAGCCGAAGACCTAATGAGTGTACCAGGATGACAGAAAAATCAGGAGTTCGATTCGAGGAGGCGGAGCGACGCCGCGGCCTCATCCTGGCTTCCATCGGCTCTGTCTGCGGGCTCCTGGCGTGCGTGGTGCGGTGGTCCCCCACCCTCATGGGGGGAGTGGCGCTGGTCGCCACGTACCTGATGACGGGGGATAGATACCAGTGGGTTTATATTTGGAGGAAGACCCTGCTGAGGGATTTGAAGTAAGTTTTTATCCGATATGTTTTTTTTTTATGGTATAGGTAGCAGACGAGCAGGCGGATCACCTGATGGTAAGCAATTGCCGCCGCTCATGGACACTGCAACACCAGTGGAGTTACAAGTGCGCTGCCACCTTTTATCCCCATCCCCCCCGGGTGGGCCTCCGGTACCCTCACTCACTCGGCGAAACACAGCACAGGGGCTGCTTCACGCCGGTTTTCTGTGAGGCAGTGGTATCACTCCGGTCGAGCCGGCCCATTCATGCCGAAGCGTGGCTCTCCCACAGTTTTTATGTGATAGGTGGTAAATGAGCAGACGGATTGCCACCGCTCATCAAAACCTGCAACACTAGTAAAGGCTCAAGTGCGCTGCATCATTTCATCATCATCATCAGCCTGTCTTAGTCCACTGGACATAGGCCTCCCCCAATGTTCGCCATTTCACCCTGTCTTCGGCGAGACGCATTCAGTCTATACCAACGGCTTTTCGCAAATCGTCACTCCATCTAGCCGGAGGTCGTCCCACACTACGCTTCCCGAGTCGCGGTCTCCACTCAAGAACTTTTTTACCCCAACGGTTGCTGCATCACTTAACCCCCTCCTTTTCTCCAATTGGGCATTCAATACTTACTCGTATCAAACCGAACGACCCGGAAATCGAACCTAGGACCCCGAAATTACGGCCCGTTACTTAAACTACTAGCCTAAGGGGGCGTTCATCTGACACATCAGTATCTATACCATACTATTTTATAAATAGGTACATTTTTAAGACTACAGCTAGGCTTTAGGTAATCCTAAAAGACCAAACACTTGCGCAATGTGATGGCCGTCTAGCGCCATCTACTGGTATCACATAAAATATTTTTATTACGTAACAGCTCACCCTTGTCCCCCTCTGACCGTGATCCGCACAAGAAACGCCGGATAGTCCCAATCAGATCGCACAAGAGGTCGACACCTAGCAATAGCCAATCATTGGATGATTGGGCCCGCATAGTACGAGGGGGCTATAGAGCATAGACTAGGCAGCTTAGTGAGTAAAAACGTGCGCTCGCGCAGCCATTGGCGCCATAAAAAGATGTACCAAAAATCCAAAAAAAGCAACAAAATAATTTCGAAGTTGCAAATTAGAAATCACACTACCTACTCTAACAGATCTATATCAGAAAACCAAAAGACAAAATTAAATGTGTTTCGTCGACTGAGGGTACCGGAGACCCAATTGGGGGAAAGGGGTTAAAAGTAGGCAAGCGCAGGCAATTATTTATTTATTTATTTATTATTATTTATTGCACCAAAACTATGGCTTCAACCCCAACAATGCCTACCACCAATACGATCGGGACTAACATGGGCACGTACTGACTCCGAAAAAGCTGAGGTCTTCGCCGCTCACCTGGCTAGTGTATTTAAACCGAATGAAGCTAATTCTATCGACGACCCTGAGATCGACGACGTTCTCAACCAAGACTTCCAGCTTAGCCCACCCTTACGCCCTACATCTCCGGAGGAACTACGTAAGGAAATTCTGTCCTTCAAGCTAAATAAAGCCCCCGGCTATGACCTGATCACACCTAAGGTACTAAAAATGCTGGGCAGGAAATGCATCGTATTTCTTACAAAACTGTTCAATGCCACTCTTAACGCATCACTTTCAGCTCCGTGGAAAATGTCGCAGATAATAATGATCCATAAACCTGCTAAACCGGCAAATGAAGCCTCATCCTATCGTCCTATCAGTCTCACCCGATATTGTCAAAACTCTGGGAAAGAGTGATACTGGCTCGTCTCAAACCTCACCTAGAAGAAAACCACGTTATTCCTGACCACCAGTTCGGCTTTCGTGAAAGGCACTCAACTGTGGAGCAGGTTCACAGGGTCTACAATACTATAAGACAGAGTCTTGAGAATAAAAAATACTGCTCTGCAGCATTTCTGGACATTGAACAGGCTTTCGATCGGGTTTGGCACAGAGGACTTCTGTATAAAATAAAAAAGTCCCTTCCCTATCAATTCTACAGCATCATTGCCTCATACCTTGACCAGAGAATGTTCCAGGTTAAGCAGAGAAGCGCTAGATCCTCATTCCACACTTGTTACGCAGGAGTACCTCAAGGCTCAGTCCTCGGACCGGTACTGTACAACATATTTACCCACGATCTACCACAAGCTGCTAATGTGACTGTGGCAACGTTTGCCGATGATGCTGCATTTCTGTCATCCAGTATCTCCGCTGATGAGGCCAGCAGCACTCTACAAACCCAACTAGACATGACTAATGAGTGGTTGCAAATGTGGCGCGTAAGAGCTAGCGCTCCAAAATCCCAGCAAATAACATTTACGCTTCGTAAGAAACTGTGCCCAACCACCTACCTTGGCCAGTCTCCGCTACCACAGTCTACGTGTGTAAAATACCTGGGGTTCTACCTGGATCAACGCATGACGTGGAAATACCACATCCAACAGAAACGAAACGATGTGAATAACCGTTTCCGAAGCCTCTTGTGGCTGTTAGGGAGGCAGTCCACACTCTCACTGAGTAATAAACTTAGGGTCTACACATCGGTAATCAAACCAATCTGGACCTATGGTATCCAATTGTGGTCCACGGGCAAGCAAGTCAAACATTTTATGCCTTCAACGTGCACAGAATAACATTCTAAGAACGATCAGTGGTGCAGCGTGGTTCACTCGGAACTCAGAGATCCACAAATATCTAAATGTGGAAACAGTGGAGGAAGAAGCCAAACGTTACTCGGCTAAATACAGGAGCAGATTACTGCAACACCCGAACCCTCTCACGGGGCACTTACTACTCCCAAACGTGGCAAAACGCCTCAAAAGAGCCGATGTGCTCTGTACCGGGGATGAGCAAAGCAGGAGCCTGCATTCCTGAATTGCTTATCGAAAGACATTTAGAAGAACCCAACCCATCTGATGAAAGTCTGTCGACTGATAGCAGATTAAGCAACAAAAAAAAAAAAAAATATTTATTGTGTAGATGGTCGACGGCAATCGCTTACCATCAGGTGATAGCTTGCCTTCTTCTCGTCTGCCACTTATACATAAAAGAAAATGGATCAAGTTTTAGCCTTCATGTGAAAACGCTATTTAGCAAAAGAAAAGAGTAGGCAAATCTTAAGTTATTTTTTGAATTGTAACGACAATTCAACAGAATTCAAAAGAAATCGACAATCGTCACTCGACGCGCATTGTTTTACAACAACAAGAGCGGAACCCACGGACTTTGCCTCGGCTGCCGGTGCGGTGTCAGATTCGCGCTGACCCTTACACCGTTTTTAAACAGTGCGATATTAGCTGATACTGTGTCCAGTTATTAATCTAGATTAACATACTTCGTAAACCATAAAAAGTATAATTTCGTAAACTAAGTAGAGTCTGCTCTTTAGCGAGGCCGCACACATGCATCCCAATTTGATTTCCGAATTCAGATTCCGCATACGGACATCCGAATGCATGGATTCAATATTTTTTTCTGAACGTAAAAATAAACATACTTGTGCGTTAGATCCATGCTTCGGATGCCTGAAAGCGGGATTCGAATTCGGGAAACGCATGTGTACGGCCTCGCTTATTGTATGTTTTTATTTTTTTGTAAATATTGAATATCCTACCATATTATATACCTTATAATCCCTATAACCACTAATGCTCACTTATATTCACACCACACACACACGAACACACATCATTGATTTGATTTACAATTTATTTCGTCTCAACAAAGTGAGAGTAGGTATGTTGAGGAGGAGTGACTTTTCTGGCACAGGTGCTCCTTGCACTTAATTGAAAATGTCAACCCTTGTCTATTTTTATGTACCTAATGCAAGTTTGATGATATAAACTATTTTGTAGGTAGTTATTTGTATTTTGTAAGGGACACAATACCTATTCATAACGACGACTGGCCCGGTGGCGCATTTTTGCGATTGCCGCCGCCTAATAACACCAGTAGAGTCACAGACGTTGCTTCACTTTCTTCAGTGAGGCCAATATGATATCACTCCAGTCGGGCCCATTTATTCCGAAGCGCGGCTCTCCCACGGAAACAAAAGGAAGAAGTAAACCTACTCGTATTTCCTTAGTTTCTGAAACCTGTAGGTCATTTAAGGTTTCCGCCAAGATGACGATGTCGTCTGCGAATCTTAGGTGTGATATGTACTCGCCATTAAATTTATTCCGCGCTTTTCCAGTTTAGCGTTTTGAACATGTCCTGCAGCGCAGCGGAGAAGAGTTTCGGAGATATAACATCTCCTTGTCTCACACCACGTCGCAGTAAGACAGGCTCAGTTTGGCCATTTTGGATTACTACGGACATATTAGCGGCGTTTAACAGACACCTCAGCACCTCGATATATCGCCTATCGACTTGGCACCTCTGCAAGGCCTCGAGAACAGACCAGGTCTCGACGGAGTCAAAAGCTTATTCATAGTCCACAAACGCCATGCACAGGGGCTGATTATATTCTTTGGTCTTCTGTATAACCTGTCTATGGTGCTATAACTCCGTCGGAACCCGGCCTGCTCTGCAGGTTGGGCTTCGTCAAGTCTTCGTGTAAAGCGATTCGAAATGACTCTTGAGAACAACTTATAGACGTGACTTAAGAGTGAAATTGGTCGATAGTTCTTCAGTAAGGTTTTGTCGCCTTTCTTGAAGAACAGTACGACCAAGTTCCGCGGCCACGCCCTAGGAGTTCTCCCGGAGAAAAAAACCGAGTTAAATATACGCCGAAGTTCCTTCAGCTCCGGCTTGCCGGCAGCTTTCAGAAGCTCGGTTGTGACTACGTCTTCTCCCGGACAAAAGGATTGCTAAATGGTGCTATAGGCCACATTACAGAAATTGTTTGGCCCCAGTTATTGTAATAAATTATCAGGTAAAAAACCATGTAATAATGATGCACTAAATTAATTATATGAGGAATATTCGGTAGGCATTTTCATTAAATACTAAAAACTAGAAAATAAAAATCGGTAAAAAACCTTTTAAGTTAAACGGTTTTATCTTATGTGCACTGAAAACTAGAAAATAATAATAACAAT